>JARFOD010027741.1:0-10726 GCA_031763545.1 Mopalia muscosa
CATAGATATTGTGAAATATACCCGTTTTTCTATCAAATTGACAATAGCTGACCATGTCAAATGCTAGTTGAATTCCAGCTGTGATCAATATCTGAACAGGCTAACAACAATCAACCACATGCGGCGTCAGTGAATAAGTGCTCCATATACAATACACGCAAACCGTTGATACGCGTCGGTCAGACGGTTAATCCTGTCCAGGTAGCTACAGGAATTGAATTGATTGTCAAAACATCCCATCAAAGTTAATGGTCTTCAAATTCAAATTTTTTTATCGGGTCTGCTCTGGGATAAAGATTACAATCTCAACCTTTGGCATATGCAATAATAAAAAATCGCAAATTTTGATCTGAGGGAGGGGGGCGTTCGGGTATCATTAAAATTGAAAGTCGGAACCAAGTCGGCAGAACAAGGCACCGATAGCCAACCGAAACATAAGACTGAATGGCAAGGGATGTAGTTCAATCCTTGCAAGCGGTCGTCTAACGTTACAACATTCGTGATGGTGACGTTTCTAAAGGACGCCATTTATACTTTGTGGCGTTACTAAAAATGGGCAACGAATCTCGACCGATTTCACGTCCGGTGATCAACACTCTATGACCTTACGAGACTCCAACCGTGTGGGAATGGAATTCTTCGTGCGTTTTTATTTATTACATTGGTATGGTTAAACTTGTTAATATAAGCGTATACATGTCGCAAACAAAACATTATAAAAGTTACATCTATGTTAATGGCGTTCAGAATGTCCATTCCATACCAATATAATGTCTGTCTCAAAAATATAACGGAAAAACTTGTATGTATAGAAAGTTAGAGGAATATGTGTAGAAACCTGGATTTGCTAAAGGACCACTCAAAGGTACTAACATAATATGCTGAGAAACACTCAGATTCTCCACCATCTTCAATTTAAAAGTATTCAACCCGATTTTCGGACCCCCCATTACCCCAACACACACACCACCAACATACACCCTCAGTGTGCCATGCAACTGTTTTTTTCCCTCCCCGTTTTGTTCACATGCAATTACATTAGGTACAATAATTTAGACTATATTCAGCCAAGATTAATCAGATTTTATGTATGTTTAACAATAAACGTTATCTGCAACAGGAAAATAATTTCCGGAATAGTCTGTAAAACAGATTGTATTTTGTGGATGGCTATATTAGAAGACAAACCAGTCTTCCGATGGTTAACACACAATATGAACTAATCAATTTCCTTTCTGACACTAACCACATTCGTTTGCCACATACCAAATTAGGTCATGGCACGGAATCCGCAACTTTTTAACAAAACCTGGTTTTCAAACTCGCTATTATTGCGATACCTGTCGTTTATTGCACGCATAAAATGTGTGCATATTGTTAAAATATGGCCGTTGCCTTATCGGATTGCCACTGACATCACTCCCTGTGTTGAAGTAGCTCCATAATATATTAATCATATAGATATGTTTCTGTCCATTTTTAGGCTTGCAAGATACGGAAGAAACTTAATTAATCTATATATGAAGTTTTCCAATATCGACCGGAAATTTTGTGATGGATTTTCATTTTTCACTTTTAAAACTATATAAAGGAAAAAATTACTCGAAAATAATTAAGCTACTCCTGGCATTTATTTATATAAGACCGAGCAAAAATAACTAATCAGAAGATTAAAGTAAAGTGTTTGATGTGCTAGTGTGCTTTTTGTGACGGGTTTCTTTTTTCCTCTGATCAGATAACATCGTTTCATCAGAAATGCCGACAACTTCCAAGCCGGTTCGATTGTCCACATATACGGTTTACATCAAATTACACTATGCAGAATCAAGGGTCCAACAGGAGTAAACGATGGAAATTGCAGTAACCCTTTTTTATTTGACAAGATCCAAATTTACACAGCAAATTAATTATGTAAAACTATTGGACAGCCGTAGACCGGTTGGTTATTGCACTAATTTTTGTTAGGAGAATATTGTTTAAATCTACAGTGAGCCTGGCTTTTTAAATTTTCCACCAAACAGGTGTTCATGTTTGCGTATAGCTACTTAGTTCGACGTTGTTATGGGAAAATGTTATTGCAACTGCCGAATTTCCTGTTGTGGGTGTTCCGATTCCTTGACCACTTTTGAGGGGAAATGTGAAAGAATATCAACATGATGTTTACAGTACACAACAAGTGCAAGATTATATTCGGTTTGATGGAGTCGATGACCTTCCAGAACGAGTATCAGGTACTTTTGTGTAAAGTGTCAAATCGATCTCTGCATCAAAGTGTTAAGTTGTTTTTACATTTATCATGTAAGGCAGGTTATAACACTATTATAGCATATGAATACATGCATGACTATAAACTCCGAATACTCAGTTCAGTTCAAATTGTTTTTTTGTTGTTTTTTTTATGGGGGGAGGGGGGGGGGGGGGGGTACCAAGAATACCCACAAGATTGCATTTACTAAATGTCAACGTATTTTATCAAAGAAACCGGTCACATGCGTTGAAGGGTTTAGTTAGTGTATTACTTCAAAAAAGCATGGTTCACTAAATAAATGGGTTATTAGTCATTTATGTTCCAATGTTAACATGTGCTTTGTTATCCAGATGATATCATGTGTGTTTGTAGTTCCTGCTTACAATCTAAACGATCCCGAAGCGAAACTGTTTATTTCGGACTCATCCGCTCCCATTAAACATGTCTTTATTCATGGAGTTCAGGCTAATGAAAAACAAACGCTATTACAGAATAGTCGGTGCTGTTGTGATTCCTTTAGAAAAACACGCCCTTTTGCCAAACACACAGGAGTCGGTTGGTGAGTAATAAAACAATATACGTTATCTGGTCATCATTATTATTTATACGGTTCGTGCTTTAGCACACTACGGTATGAAGAACATAAATCTATTAATAAATAAAGTCTATAATGGCATGGGTGTCATTTGATGGATTCACAGCTGTTAATGTTGAGGCTATATAAAAGAGAAAAAACACTTGCTGTAAACTAATAGTGTCTGGACGATTTATATTTAATAGTCAGTTATTGGCCCAAGCAACCACCGATAATACGGACATTAATGTTGAAATTTTACACATGGTTGTGAGCTCTTTATGGCGGTTACCTTTAATACTCTAAAGCACAGTCAGATTACATGCTTTTAACAAGTGTCCCGACAACTTCTCCACAATTGAGAGGTGTATCTTACAACTGCTTCACAGTGTATATTGGTAATGATTTTGTTAAAATGGGTGACATGGATGTTACATCAATACAGTTATTTTCACCGATATAAAGCATTTTTTGGTCTGCAATAGCATTTTTTTTAGTACATCTAGAGTCCTAGAATATTAACTGAGCCCAAATTTTGTTTCGTATATACCTTAACACAGATACAAGAGTGCGTTGGAATACTCTATCTTCTCCAGTCACAATTATGATGAATAGCTTAGAAAAAGTCAGACCTGGATGGTTGAATTTCCCAACGTTTCTTAATACATCAGATTCTTCAGGTTTCTCTATGTTTTTTTATGATTGATTCTTCTATGAAAGTGATTCTACGAGAGATAAGCGGATATCTATTGGCAGTTGCCTACGTCCAGGAGAAACGAATCGAGTGCCTGATATCCGAAATGTGTCAGGTTTCTTAGGAAACGACAGCTTCCGAGACCGATTTTGAAATTAACTGAAACGATTCCTTATAAAGCATCACTGGGTCTATTCTATTTTAAAAACAATTTTGAACGAAATCCCCGGGTATCCGTTGTAAGTTCAAATGAATAAACAGAATATCTGAAATGGCACCGTCTTTTGTTGTATGTGTAGGGAAACTAGCTTTTTCTATTATATGAAAATCGAACAATTACAGTCCGTCTGACGGTTACAATACAGTCCGTCTGACGGTTACAATACAGTCCTTCTGACGGTTACAATATAGTCCATCTGACGGTTACAATACAGTCCGTCTGACGGTTACAATACAGTCCGTCTGACGGTTACAATACAGCTACCGTTGAGAAAACGATAACCGTGTGCTTTTCATCTCAGATATGTTCAATGTATCATCTACCTGTCGAACGTTTTGTGTCTCACTGTCTTTCCACGAAAAGTGCTTGAACTCTTATTATTTCACAAATTGATTCAAACAAGATTTAACAGAGCAAAGTTATTTCGATTAATGAATCGACAAATTATATGTTAACTCTGATCCATGCAGCAAGTTGTGTTTTATGCTGTGCTATAGGGTATTATACGTGGATGACTTTGTTGCAACTATTACATGTGAACTGTTTTGCGCTGTATTAATATTCTTCCAGTGATAAGACAGTATTCCGGAGCACCAAGCAAACAGCCTTCAGCTCAATTGCCAAAGAGGTAACACTAGATTCGCGCACACTTTACCGTCCCATGTTTATAGCTAGTTTTTTTATTATTTGTTTTTCAATTAAATTTTGCCGATATAGAAGACCTTAATATAATTTATGGTACGAAACAGATACTAAGTGCTTTCTATATCAATCCTGATCGAGCGAGCACCTGTCGTGCTGTACACAGCTGATTTCTAAAACAATTGAACACCAAATCAGATTGTATCAAGGTCCATCTTGTCTTCAAAATGCATGAAGAAGCTATCGTTACCATGGCGCTATTAACGTGAGGCTTCTTCAAAATGAATAGTAAGCCATATTGTTATCAGACCGATTATGTCCATCTCCATTTCGTGTTGATGGTTTTTTTTTTTACCATTATATACATTATAGAAATACCCAGCAAACAAACGTATTTCAAGAATTCATTGGAGGTAGTAAACTTACATAATCGCGACATCTACAACGTGTTTTTTGTATTTTCGTACCTCTTTATAACAACTTTCCAGTAAGCACTGTATCCTCGGACACTGGGTGGTGGTAAAGATTAGGTCTGTTTTTGACACAAAGCTGAAAATTAGCCAAATAATGTTCGATTGAAACATCCTTTACAATGCAATAACAAGCTGGTTTGCCCCTACCATTGCACTGTAACCGTATGAATGTTGATATTGACTTTTGGAAAAGGGTAACATTTTTTTGGGGAAGGGGAAATTTAAAAAACCCAAACTTTAATTTGAGTTTCTTTGTCTCAAAAATTTTGACAGTCTTACATACCTTACGACTTCCGTTCAACCCCGAATTCCATACAGGTCAATAATGTCCATATTATACTTATGACTACATTACATACAACCCGGTGTTTGAGAATATTATATATACATTTTGCCATGCTTTAATATGTATCGATGTGACTCTAGTCGCGGATGTACACGAAACAATTGATATTACACAAACAACTGCCATTCCTAAATCGCACGTGTACAAGTAAATGTACCCTAATTATGTTTAATACTGACGTATAGGGAAGTAGGTTAAAGACATGGGGATTAATTAATTGGTGTCTGATACCTCTAAGGATAACGTGAGCTGTCATTCAGAAGACCCTTAGCATCCGGTTATATGTCGTTATAAATAGTCTCCCCAACTAACATTGTCTTCGAGGAAAACATAGTTCATGTACAGCATATATACACGGTACAACAAAGATATCAATCTGTACGAAATTTCAGTGCATGTCCATAGAGGTTTTATATACGTCCATCAAGTGACTGTAGAGTAAGGCCACACCTTTCCTAATGTACATTGCTGTAACCGTCAGTGAGATTCTAGATAATTAAACCGTGGCTGATGCTCCAATATACATCCCAGAGAGACGAATGGAATAGATTAAAACATAACTCGTGTTTACACACACATGCCCGAGTATGGCTACAGTAAGGCTTAAAGACTAACAAAGAAACGTTCTTGAGGTTAAAATAGCCCAAAAATAATTCACTGTTCTACATATCATTTCCGTAAAGGTTAACAACTAAAAATATTTAACAGCATGCACGAGATACACTTTACCCGAGTTAAATGTAGTGGTTTAAAAGAAATGTAAAACATTCACTGAAACTGCTTAAAGCACGAACTGATTATATGGGCTGGTTGACAAATGTTTTACCGCACATTCATTTGTGTGTCAGCGACGCTATGTCTGGATCATTTCAAGAAGAGTCTATGTTCATGTTAGAAATGTAATTGTGCGGTAATTCAATTAATTTTTCCGTATCACCAAGTTAACCTGATTAAGATGAGTCTCAATTTGGCCACCACCTTGCCTTCGGTTTTGGAACAGAGCGAGTGGTTAACAAAACTGCTGGTCGATGTTAGGCCTTTCTTGCATAATAAATGTTTTCTGAATTCACTGTATCGAAATGCTGCAAGAAATCATAAATTGGTCAAGTTGTATACACTCTTAGTAACTTAAGGTTATTTAGTCGAGTCTCTGACAGGACCCGTTATGGTTCTATGTGGAACACTCATAGCAACTGTTCCAAGTATTTCTCCTCATCTTATTACATGTATATCAAAAACACATTTTGCCGTTATGGTTCCATACCGATGTTTCCATCTTTGCTACAGAACCTTCAAAGAACTTGTATTTCTAAGAGTGTACCGTTGTATACAGATTCGATTTCACAACAACACAGATCTCAGCGCCTAAGATCATCAAGATATATCAGTACAATATAGAATTTATAATACGAAATATTCCAAATATTAATGACAAAGATATTTTTCCACAAATATAACTTTTATCATCAAATTGAAAGTCGGAAACCAGTCTGCAGAACTAAGCACCGATATCCAACTGAGAATTAACATTGGTTTGGTTTATGTGTAAGATTTCTCCTTATGCACATTAATACCACTGAAGTCTGGAAAATTGGCAATGGATGTAGGTCGAGCCTTGCAAGCCGTCATCTGACGTTACGACTTTCGTGATAGTGAGCCACTTCAAACGATTTTTTCATACATTGTGAGGATACAAAAAAAAAAACAGGGAATCAACCGATTTTAGTGTATTCTCAGAGTTTGTTTGTTTCCTTGTCTGGTTTTGTTTAACTTCTAAATGTAAGTGTGAATGACGCACACAGAACACGGTAAACATTGCATCCAAGTTTATGACGTTCCGAATGTCTGATCTATACCTATATAATAGCAGGTGGAGGCAAAACAAATGGTCTTCCTCTAAAATATAAAAGAGGTAGAACCTTTATTGTGTCTGCCGCATAACTATTTGGAGAAAAGTTCCTAGATTGGAAAAAGGACCAGTCACAGGTGTGAAAAGGGTGGAGTATCTGCGGTGCTATGCTCAGATCTTGCCACATCTTCAATCTAAAAAGTCTTCAAACTAGTTCATATTGCATCTTGTTACTCTGCTTTATTGCATTTTGTATTCCATATAGCCCTAGTAGATTGCATATACCAAAAATCATATCATCAAAAAAATATGATTTAAAACTGATTTTCTTCAGAAAGTATACTGCGCTTAATAATTGAATTATTGTAAATTTATATACTATTGTTAACATGCGTTCTCTTACCCAGTTTATATAGTGAGTGTGTAGTTTCTGTTAACAATGTAATCCACCCCAAAGTGAACTCTGAAACATGCTGTTTATTTTGGACTCATCTCCTCCTGGTAAAGAATGAAGTCCTGCTCGTTTTTGTTTGTTTGGTATAATGGCACATTGGGTTCGGGTGGCAGACAAAACAATCGTTATTACATAGTAAATGATGTTGCTTTGTTTCCCTCATAACAATACCTGTTTTACAACAATAGATTCGGTTGGTGAGCAATTGATAAATGAACCTGATGTTATTCATTCTTTCTTGTCCAGTCCTTGTCATCAAATACCACAGATTGTACAGCATCTATCATCTACATCTTCTGTGGGCATTATTGCATATACATCAGATCCATGATTTTCTGCGGTAAGTCTGTGTGAATATACATCGCATTAGACAATATCGATGTTATTTTTTTTCCGATATAACTACACAATAATGTCAGTGTGTGTGCGTTGTTATCAAGTATATGTTTGTAAAAGGTATGGTATCACATTATCATAATGATGACATATTTGGATTTTTTTCCCCAAGCATCTGCAAGCTGGTTTGTTATTCTCCATTGTCTTAAAACAGTGTTTAAGTTTTCTTTGACCTGGTATCCTTTTTTCAGGGAAGGGAAGCTCGCAGAATAATAATCGTGAAGATTTATATTGATAATTATAAAACACATATCAATTATAATAGGTGCGCAGCGCTAAAGCGACCGCAACCTTTATAATGACAATGGGGCACTATTGGCAGCTGCACTTTACACACACTAATGGATGTTTGTTTGATCGGGTATTTCACTTTATATATGACGATGTGCCAGCCCAATAGGTGAGGTAAACCGCGTTCGACACCACCGTAAACAAACAAAGACAAGACGAGACAAATGGAAAACAGCTATTGGAACACAATACAGACACAACAAACCGATCGGCTTCCAGGTCCTCTTTAGCTCTGAGACCACCAGGGCAACATGAAGCTCCCTCAACCACCGATGATGGATGGGTATAAACACTATGAATGAGTGTAAACACCATGAGCACGGATATGAACTCTTCGTACAGGGTTGAAACCGAGCAGACTGACACAAGCCCACGAACAAGTGTACATAGAGTTTATTCAAGGTATTGTAGATTTATGTATACATACGCCTATATAAAGATTAGATGTACACACCGGACAATTCACAGTCGCTGTCTTTGTAACATAGAATAAAATTCACAAATAAACACCTAATACAAGTTAACTACTTTTAAATAATTACAATATGATGTGGTGTGCTGAAGATGTGCTACGGAATATTGCTTTCGTTTGTGTAAACAGTCTTTGCTTTAATATGAATCAATATGTCTGAAGTCACGTCTGTACACAAATATTGTACTTGACTCAAACAGACGAAATATCAAAGTCTCATATGTACACGCAAGTTTATCCGGTTTTATGGTTAATGCTAGCGTCTTCGATTTGTACACGGCATTGTAATTTTAGGCAATTAGTTCGTCTCTGATTTCCTGTCATACCGCATATTGGACTACAGCTACCGTCGGTTGTGACCTACATGTATATCATCCCTATGTAGAAATGGCACACGTCAATAAATTTCAACAACAACAGCTGCCGTTGGAAAACAATTATGCTCTACTTTTCATCTCAGGTATGTTTTATTATTTCCCTCCACGAAACCAACAGCTATCCTTTATTTGATGCATTCGATGCATATCAGCATGGAATATTGCGCATTAGTCCCAATCTTTGTGACTCAACATCTTCACACAAAAAACTACTGCAGCTCAAAGTCTTTGATAAATTCGTTTAAGCGATATTTATTTACATAACTAGGTTATTTGGAGTGATGATCAGGCAATCAGAAGACACTTTTCAAACTTTTCAAAAATTCTCTTCCCGGAAAGCATAGTTGAACAACAGTATATTAACACAGCAGAATAAAATATATCTATCTAGACAAAAAATGTCTAAGCATATCGATTACATTCATATATAACTCCGAAGCTTCTGTCTGCAAGGCTACCAATTTGCTAGTGCTTACTGAAGTATTCCTAAGTGAGAATCGAGTGGATGAGACCGTGATTGATGCTCTGAAAAACATTCCTGCGTGAGGGTCAAGCAAATTGATCTTGTTTGCTTGATTGGGGTTTAACGTCGAACTCAAGCGTATTTCATCAATATTACGACGGATTGTCCTCTTCACATTTTTCCTTGCCTTATTACGGTGGAAAATCAAGAGAAAACCTAGTTAAATCCACCCACGCGTTTGCCAGAGCAACATCATGTGACGCACTCGCAAACCTGATGGTCGATGGATGAACCCCGTAAACGGTAGATCAAATTAAGATAAGTAAGCGCAGACGCTTACCGCAAGGTACGGCCGCGAGCCGCCAACAATAGAAGCACAGATGAAATTTAAGAAATGAAAATAGATGCGGATGACTGAATGATGCTAAAAAAATCATGTATTTAAGAAAGGCTTGAAAGCTTTTTTAAAAGAAGAACAAATATCATAAAGTCAAAGGATCGATAGAAAGATAGTATTATTTTTTATCCAAATGAAGAACAGCATAAAACAAAAGAAAAGTAGACTTCAAACAAACCTAACTTAATTCAAAAGACATTCCAATAAACCGTTAAAGGGCCGTTTCCACCGAAACCGATAATCGCAGCGGTTCCCGCAACGGTTACCGTTGCGTCATCTGCAGACAATCACTTCAACGTAAATGCCTATTACTGTCTCCACCAAAACCGCTAAAGGTATCGTAACACAAAAAGCCAGTACATCCACTATATCACATAAGAGAAACATGGACATAAAGGAGCGAATAATTTTAGAGGTTGAGAAGAATTCGGTTTTATATGATAAGTCGCATCCGAATTATAAAGGAGCAGACTTGAAAGAAGACATTTGGTCAGGTATAGGGAAAAAGCTGGGAATCTCAGGTGAGTAAAATGTTTGGCCATTAATTCGCTTTAATATAGTTTAGTCGATCCCGGTGAGAAAAGTATTGGCACGCCCAAAACAGTATTCTCTCTACCAAGAGACAGTGCCGGCCGGTGACGAAAAGTACGTTTTGTACATGTTTCTAACTTCCGGTTAGCTGCATGTGGATGACATCCACGGTGTTCCAGATTCCTTAAAATACCATCTTCTATGAGTTCAGGATCAGTAACTGCTTGGGTGTAGCTTCCCTGGTTTTGACTCTGCAAAATGTTATGCAGCACACATGTGGCTCGCACAACGGAATCCAC
>JARFOD010027752.1:0-10724 GCA_031763545.1 Mopalia muscosa
AAAAACTTCGCAAATAACGGAAATCGCCCTGCTTACATAACGTTTCATGCGTGATAAAAAAAAACTAATTAATTTATCTTATAGCAACTTCAGTATAGAACCCGCTAAATACTTACATTTGGCAGTTCTTGTTTAAATGACCTCACATAAAGAAACGTAAACAATTTAAAATTTGGATGTGAGAGTATAAATTGCTTTTTGTGTCTGATTGTAGATGGCGGTATGATGCGACACGACTGGGAAAAACCACCAACTTCACATCAAACCTACAGTGTCATACAGAGGAACATAGACGTGGTTCGACAAGACGGCAACACCGGAGTCACAATGCAGGTTAATGGTATGCAGCTGACAGTTTTAATCCCCATCGCAGTGATGTAGACATGAGTGTGCTAGTTCACGGCATAGTCTTTTCCGGACCATTAAAGCATGTTCGTAATATCTGCTGGAACTTTTCACTACAGATTGCAGAATGGATTTGTTATTCGTTGCCCTAAGATTTATGAAGAATTTCTTATTTTTAACCTCGGATTTTGACAAGTTGTGGTACTTGAGAGGCATGGTAACAAAACTGTCTGGTGATTGATTCAATAGTGGTGATTGTTCGCCTAAAAGCTCTGTAATATCTTTTAACTTTTACGCTTTGGAACTGGCGCAGAAATGAATGTACGTTGAAGAGTGAGAATTTTGAATTCAAGAGAAAATGGAGTTCTTAGAAGGCCCCATGTGAAGCCCTTACTGTTTTGCGTGATTTGTAAATTACAGTCGTCCAGTATGTTTTGTGAACTGTTAGCATGCAGGACAGTAGGCTACTGCTTTGATTGCGGTCTGGATAGGTGCCTCCGCATTCTGCTCATACAAGTGTCAATTATCGTTGTCGAACCAGATGTTGCTGTGAGTTGATAAATCGGTATAGTAAAGCAATGGTTAAAGAATTTGTAAAAGTAATAGCGCTGATTACATTTGGATTACGAAGGTCTTATTCTTACATGTGAAGATTACGACTTCTATGTTTATGTGGTTTCATTGGAATCTATATGAGTGTGCCGACTTTGTTGCATTATGGTTGAAAAGTAATCATGATCCACGTTTTCTTCTTAAACCTCTTCTTCACTTTTGTATGTGCCATTTGGACATTACTCGGCAGTGTGGTAACATTGCTACGTCATAAGACCATTTACATATTGCGCGTTGCTCAGGTTTCTCAAAACCAGGAATATTCACGTGAAGTAGATTAAACCAGATTAGATATATATCGAGGCTTTATGGATGTTGTATAATAGTATTGGTTGTCAGGGCTTCTCTAATCTTACATCGGTAATGTATTATATCAGAACTACGCTAACTGTAAATAAATTTAGCTCTAACATTTAACAAGCCTTTCTGTTGAACACACGAAAGCAAGACTATTATCGATTACATCATTCATTTATTAACGTTGCGACGTTTTGGTACTGGTTCTAGCACCTTTATCATGCGCGAGGCTAGAATCTGTACCGAAACGTCGAAAGCTAGCAACGGTGTCCATTATCTTTGAAATAAACCGCTCTCACATAAGTGAAACATTTTTGAGCATATGCAACCCTATTGTGCCTAACTTTTTAAAAATGTTTCCTTGTTTCCCAAAAAGATAGTAGGACAAGCGGAGAAATGTTCGTCCCTCTAGTTTGTGTGACCATTTGTCTATCACTCCGATCAATTATTGTCATATTGGGAATGTCAGGTTCGACTAACCGTACAATTATTCCGCAAATGAATCCTGTTCGTTACAGATTCTTGGTTGAAATTCCGTTGTGGCTACTGTATAATATGGTGGGAGTATTACGTGTCAATCCGTTAGGCATTAAATAAACCAGACACACAGTAAGATTAAAACTAATTGTATGAGAGGCGTCGACATTCGGAAAAAAAAACTATAAAGAAGTGATCCATTGTGGTGTTTGATGTGGATGGCCTATAGGTGTAACAGTAGCCAAAAGTTTAAAGTGATGTCTCTGAGTTTCAGCACACAAGCGTAGCGTAACTCATTCGTATGTAGAAATGACACATGCCAATAATATTAAACAACATCAGTATACAGCGAACTAGAACCGGATGCTCTGTCCAACATAGCTAGACGTGGTGGAACCTCAGGTACTGGCCTATCTTATGGGTTAAATTGTTCAAAAGAATTCCCCAGGTTTAAGTACATCCGTCACAGTGGACACCTGTGTTAGATTGACTCCGTGCAGCACTAGCTTACAATGTCTTAGAACAGCCGCATACTTACACGGAGCTTCTTATGGCAATTTATTATCGTACATGTAACTTACGTCGCCCTATCGTAATCTTGCTCATTGGAACATCGTTTATAATCCAAATATATTATTACCATGTTTCGTGAAACTGTGCCAGGCTATCAAAAATGAATAATACATTAAGGAATCTATTTACCTGGATCAAGTTCCCCGTAAGGCTATAGGTCACTAATATTAGGTTAAGTCGGTAACAATGGATTGATGGTCAACCTTCAACATGGAGTGACTCTGTATAATCTCCGATTAAATTTATTAACATTTCGAACCGGTTACCGATGCTAACTCATGGTATATCGACCACATATGTTATTTGTAACTATGTACTTGACTTTCTGTATAAATGCATGTATTCATTTGCTCAACATTCGTCTTGCCCTACAGATACAATTGAATGTTGTGTGTTATTATTCAATAATATATCTATTTCAAAGAATGTTTTACTGTATTCATTATTCTGTCAAAAAACTTGGTAAACATGTTGTATAATAAATGTATGTGCCAACTCTTTCTATCTCATTGACTGTGCAGCGCAGATGCATCAACGAACAAAAGGATCAAGGTACACAACTCTCATTTACCATAGCAAATCTCTTCATCGAATTCCCACAGAAACATGATGTCTTCCATATCTATAAATCAATTTATCAACAAAACCATAATTCTTAAAAGCTTCAAATACACTTCATGTTGAAATAAATGTTGTGAGAATTACCCGTAAGGAAATAAATACGAGTGGTTTGTTTTATTATTTCATGATAGGCCACATCACCAACGTTTTTGTAAAACTCCGATGTCTGTGGAAGATATTTCAAAACTCAAATTTGGCAGAAGGGGTCAGTCATTCTCGTTTACAATCTCTCTAAAAACTGTATTTGTAAAATATATCTTAAATTAATTTGAATAAAATTGTTGTATCTATTTGCCATCCTGATAAAGATACAGACATGAATATACAGTGTAAACTATAAGAATCGGCTGTTTCTGGACACTGGGTAGTGCCCTGTAGCAGTTGTAAATATGCTCAGTGGTGAGAGTGTAATAACGTTGTCTTCGGAAGGGGCCCACATACTTATTCAGCGGCGTAGATATATTTTATGTTACTATTGGTCTTTTATGTGGATTATCTTTAAATGGTATCTGTAAATTAGCAATACGTGTACGACAAAGCTATCCAATACAAATCGACAGACTACCGCGAAGGGATAAATACATGGGATTCCTAATATATATCTAGGGGAATCAAACAGACGTAACAACGATCTGGGTATAGTGCTTGATGCATTCGAACACCTCTGTCTAATAAGGCGCTATGAGAACACTGATTCATTCCACTGTGTCGACTACAAACCCAACTTTCAACTAACGTTGTTTAAAGATACCTTTTGATTTTCCCATGTTGAGAGTCTTATGCTCCATTGACGCATATGAGTAAGATAGAACTTAACCGAAATTAAACAGGGAACACCTTAAGTGTTCTCATTAGATTATCTATGAAATTTCAAAGTACAACTAACGCCCAGATTTGCCAAACAATAATACGTGTATAGAAACGCTGGTTTTAGATGTAGAAATATTGTCATCAATATACAGATCTGTCATCGTGTACGCATGCATGCTATGTTAAATTTGATGTAACGACAGTGTACTAGAATATATATTATTTAGTCTTTATACTACAAATCATGATGCGTATATCTTTATCAATGAAATATATGTTTGTTTTAATACAACATGCGTTTCCTCACTGCTTTAAATTACGTCAGTAATCACTTTATTGCCAAACTGCACCAATGTTGCAGTATTATCATAATTCTTTTAGGAGGCTGTTGTGCCACAATCATTAAAAAGTATCTGATTGTTTTCGGATTAATATCGATTAAATTCTTGTTTTTATTAATTGAGTGGTTTGTTTACGACGTACTCAAGCAAATGCCACTTATATGACGGTGGAGTGTTCCAACAGGAAATCCTACTGGCACAATCGTTAAAGGTGAAGTGATTTTTTTTTTTTTATAAAATCGTAATATTCATCCAACTCAGTGCAATTAAGTTAAACAATATTACTGCTACACTTCAAACAAACTGTCCATACCGCTTGACGTCCATTTATATGTAAAAATCAATCCTATTTCAGCTGTATACCTTACTAACATTTTATGGATTTAAAATGTCTTCCCGACTTGTGAGCGAGATTTGTCGGGAAATGTCCGGGTCTCACCTAGTTGGGGACCGTCTTTCAGTGAGTGTTCAACGAGCAGGACCGATTTATTTTTGATGAGGTTAGAGGTCATACAGATTGAATAGTATTTTTTTTATTATGTTGATGGAAGTGCTGCCCGCCAAAGGTTTATTATAAAGTAGATAGGAATGAAACCCTTGGCTAGCCAGTACGTGAAAAATCATACTCAGAAATGCATTATATCGCAAAATCGATAGGGAGGTCCAATTTTATATTGAAAAATATTGAAAAAACATCTGCATTTTATTTTCATAACTGAAATTCAATCAATTTCGGGTCAATCAATTATTTTTCATAAGACATGTTAAAGAACTGGTGCTTGCATCACATGGGGCTTTGTATTAATGACCAGATCAATTTATATTACCACACTATGGTGAATGAACAAGACAGCTTGTTAAACCTGTTATTTAGTTAATAAGGAAAACAACTCAATTAAATAATGCATAACCTTAATTTATTGATCCATATTAGAAATAGATATCAGCTACAATATGTGGAATGCTGAGAGCACTCTTCAGTAACAGCGAATAATGTCCCAGTTTATTTTTATCCGAGACAAACATTACAGCTACATCCCTTAAGAACAGCGTAGAAAGCTTCCATCTTGACCTTGAGGTCACCACATTCTACTTGAACGGCCTTGACCTCGGCGAGTTCTCCTGTACAGCACTTGCAAGAGGAGCTTAGATTAAGAGCGTCGCGAGTCATCATAAGTATGGGTGAGGAGGAGGATGTTCCACAACCACCGGAACACGTGGTGATGGCAATTTCCTCCACAGATCTGCATCCAGAAATCTCATCCAGCAGATAATCTTGTCGGATGTGTAGAGAACAGGTATCTGTGGACAAAACAACAACATCACCATGTTAATCGAAAACAGTTTTGTAGTTAGGCCTACATATATCTTATACTTATAGTTATATTGTATACTTGATGTAATATGGACTTTGAGTCTGAAATAAAGATTATTATTATTATTATTATATTATTATTATTATATCTCATTTTCACTATTGTTTCTATAAAATAATGTAAGTAATTTTTATGTAAATAACCTACTCTATCTATTCGTTGTGAATTAACTCAATCTTCCTAGCAGACTGCCCTCAGTCCAAAGTCTTAATAAATTAGACTTAAATGTTACTGATCTCGCTCACATCTTATGACAAGCCTGAATATACGCAGTTGAAGATTAATATCGCCGAGATATTGACCAACCGACTAAAAACATTTTTATCTTCACAACTATCCGTTACATGTGTATTTGAAGACACATACCTGGAACTGGTACACATTTGGGACAGCACTCATTAGGAACTTCATAGCTCAGTTCTTCGCCCTTGAAATATAAATATTCAAAATTAGTTTTTCAATCTCATTACAAGCGCCTGATATGTATAGGCATTATACCTTTTTAACATTACGGACCTTTGAAAATCGACAGACGACGGGTGTTCAAATTTTATAAAATCACTGGGTATTAATTGGGTATTCGTTGTTTGAGCCAAATCATGTATGCCAATCTACAGCTAATTATAGCAATTTGTGAAGGCAATATTTAATTATAATTATTGCAACGTGTATAGGGTTCTTCAGTTGAAATGCACTTAAGCATGATATTAAACAAAAATAAACGTAAGATTGAACAAATAATGTTAAGATTTAATGAATATCCTCAATTTGGAGGCCCTGTCATGATTTTCATCACAGTTTAGACTATATTAAGAGCTAAATAAAGTAAGTTTGTACATGTACTTTTGTACTTACATCACCACATGTGGGTATCTCACATTGCCTGGTGCAGACTTCCTCGCCAGCAACACACTCACACACATAACACATGTCGTTATCCTTTGGCCATATATCGCCTAGTTGTTTCTGTTCTCCGTTAACCAGACAGATGTCACAAGTAGAGGAGTTCACACATTTACCATCTTCTCGGAAGAGACCCTCGGCACACATGCAGCCTTCCTTTACCATATCACACACAGTCTCGTTCAGCTTGTCATATCTGTTCGCACAGGTTCGTTCACAGTATGTGTAGTTAGACCACACTTCATTCTCAGAGTCACAGACTGAAAATTAACCAATCAGCCACATTTAGTTTGTGATCTCCAATTTTAAGTCTTTAGTTGAGATAAATATAACGACATGCTTGCATATCGCCAAGTATTCTTTGAAATGGGGCGGCACAAATTTAATTAAATTAGATAGCCACTACTTGCTTAAGTCAGCTCTGTCTAAAATTCAACACAACAGCCCTGGTGGTTTTAGTCAGATTTTAGTCAAAATTATCAAATTGAAATACAAACATTTAATAACGTTTTATTAAATAATTTAGAACACAAATACATATGTGAATATTATAACAGAAAACTTACCACAATCAGCCTGGAAACAATCCTCAATCTCTTTGAGTTCCTCAGAGCAATCCTCCCCATTATTGCCAACCAAGTCCCGAGTTCTTGTTTTCTGACCGAGTCCACAAGTGGTAGAGCAGCTACTCCATTCACTCCATTCTGTAGTATTACAGGTTTCTAAAATACAGAAAATGTAATTTAGTTTAAGCCCCCCAAGTGGTTCCTTAAACATGTGTGGGTCAAATAGACTAACGCCACAGAACTGTTGACATGATAGAATAGCAGCAAAAGGACAACACAATCCATATTCTATGATTGCTCAAACGTTTTGGACGTTAATACGTTTATTGGAATCTCAAAAAGATGGCGAGGGAGGTAATTCATTCATTGCAAGGCAGTCCTCTTAACGTCATACCATGTGTCGAACGGGGCCCCGGGCTTTTAAAATCGCCACTCACATTTTCAATTGTGAAGTTACTCAAACGCCCAGGAATCTGCATCGCCTCCTTTCCATATAACCAGACATTCATCGATGCACATTCAAACTGATCGTTGATGCACATCAAAGACCAATGTTTAGACTCACCTTTACAGGGTACAGTGTTACATGGTCTCGATTCTGGAGTAGGTTTCTGACAGTCAGTTCCATTGAGAACAAACTTCTCTCTGATCTGATTTCCTCCATCACAGCTTTTGGAACATTCGCTCCATTGAGACCAAACACTAATAATACAACCTAGAAAATCGAACAAAAAAATTTTGATAAGCACGTTTCTATGAGTATATTAAGAAAAAAAGCTGAAACTTGCAAGTTTTTACATAATGAACAGGACACTAGAAATCTAGTCTACACTAGCCTGTCACAGTAAGCCATCAGTTGGTTGAGCGGAATGGTAAAAATAATAATCCAAGTGTGGACCTGTTGATTTGTCCTGAATAAAATAATGGTCTTCTGAGTTAGTGAAGTCTTCAATTGGCACATATACAAGCCATAATATATTAAGATTCGTTCTGTTAACCATATGTTGCAATTTGAAGTTGGCTTATTGGTTGATAACTGGAAATTAGTTTAACATTGCAAACTTATTTTCTGATATATTTAAGTTAATCGTTTTGATAATGACTTACAAGGTATCTCAGAGTTACAGTCGATCTCTTTAGTGTTTTCTCCAGAACATGGTATTCCACCACACGAAGGTAAAGGCGAATTGCACATTCGGATGCTTTTCTTCTTTCCTCCCTTACAGTTAGAACTACATTCACTGGCATCTCTCCAATCCGACCACCCACCATCAACTGTAAAATAAGAACAACATTTGATTGTCTACTATTCCATATTTTTTTCATGTCTTGAAACTGTACAGTTGTTTACTATACAAATTTTGGAAAGCAAATATTTTCGACTAAATAATGACATTGATTAAGTAATTCTTGACAACCATACACATCTCTTTCCAGAAACAGAGTCTGACTGTTTCATAATGGTCAAAATTAATTTCCTGGGCTGTCACCTCGTTCATATATCTACTTACCAACAGCAGATTCTTTGTCAGAACACACGATTCCTGTGGCCTCTCTACAGTAGCATTCAGTACACTGGTCCTGACTAACTAGTTCTCCTACACGATAAGTGTTATTGCCCTGGAAGCAGGATGGAGGACATTCGTCTCTCTGGCAGCTGACTGTTTCATTGGCTGGACCCTCACACTCTGCACCTGTTCCGCTTCTGGTTGGATTATTGGCTGACCTGTATCGTGTCTTTGATCCACTGCCACATGTCACACTACACTCTCCCCAAGATGTCCAGTCTGACCATCCACATGGAACTGAAAACAAACAAGTTATTCGATTGACAATCAAAGAAAAGCAACACAGTAGAAACAATTTAAGCAAGCCCCCTCACAAACAAGCCACATATCATTGAAATAATTGGGGTCCAAAATTGGGATTCATTTTGTAGACAAAATTTTGGTATTCCCCATCTCCAACAGGCATAATTTATAGGACTCTTTTGATTGTAGAAAAAGCAAGACTTCAATTGGCAATGTGTCATACTCACCATTACAGTTCTCCTTCACCAGACACTCATATGCCCCGTTCTTACAAGAACTGAAAGTTGGAATAAAAATTGGGTTACAAAACAATTGTAGCAATACAAATAGATGTGATCATATTTTAGAGTTGCTGTCAACTAAAATATCTGCTCTCTGTCATACTGTATTATAAACACCTTACATTTTTCTTTTAATGTGCATTTACTTTTTGTAATATTAGAGACCAACATTCTGTGCTTACTCCAAATATGTGTTATCTCAGGCCTATCTCTGTGACGCTCGGACCTAAGGGCCTGACTGAAGCCGATCCTTTTGTGGCATCATTGTGTAGCCCCTTGCGGTTGTCATGAGTTGTCTTTGTTACAAGTGTGGGTCGTTTTCTCCACACATTGGAATTTGGTTAAAAGACAAAAATAGGGCATGACTTACCACACTTCGCAGTCCGATGACTTAACCTCGATTCCTTCCGGGATCTCATCACCTTCACTGTCATAACAGGGACATTTGGCTTCAGGAATACACTGTCCTCGGTATTCCACTTCCCCATCTTTACAGGCACAACCCGGTTCACAAATCTCTGGTTCAACACAGACAGACGGCAGACGAAGTTCTTGGCATGTTCGTGGACAGCTCTGAGAACAGTTTTTGTACACTTTCCCTTGGTCGCAGACGGGTGGACCTGAATAAACAACACATAGATCGTAACATATGATGGATTTATTCATATTTTTAATCTGAGTGCCAAGGCAATCCCTAATAAATAAGAAAATTGTCAACTGTTTCATTTAAAAAAGAGCGCTGAGAAAATGCAAAGGATACCACATTATAAAGCAATACTACACAGCCTGTCTTTAACCGTTTTTAAGATTCGTCATATTTACCTGTTGTACATGGTTCAGCGTTACAGGCCTCGGATTCCAGTGGGTCACCCTTACACTCTGAATCAGTGGTCTTTCCTTCCGAGTTGCTACATGTCCTTGTTCTGGTGGTAACTCCGCCATTGCATGTTACTGAACAGGTACTCCACGGTGACCAGCTTGACCATTCTGGTTTGTCTGTAAATTACATATTCCGTGAATATCATTGCAAAGATACCCATTTCACAATTCCATTTTACTGTCCTATATTGCTGAACTGTTAATGTAACAGTACAAGTTAATCTTCTAATTATTTACAGCTTCTGAAATGCATTTGATCTCTAGATTATTTTCTTTTCTTGTTGTTTCCCAAGATTTTCTATCAAGTAATTGTTTGTGCTCCCCTGGCAATTTACTATCAAAATATGGTGGACTGAAAAAAATGAGTTAACTGAACAATTTTTTCTTCTAGATTTAAGGGATTATAACATGAGATTGTATTACCTGGACAGTTGTCTGTGTTGCAATCTTCAAACACTTCAGTTGGTTCTACACATGGTTTGCCTATCAATGATCCTGGAATAGCTTCCCGCGACCTTGACCTTTGACCGACGTCACATGTCTTTGTGCACGAAGTCCAGGTAGTCCATTCTGTGTAATGACAATCTTCTTTACATGTAGTGTTGGAGCATTCCATAACACCATCTTCACAAGTACTGAAAATAATATGTCAAATATATACAAAATTATTGTAATAGGTAGGTCTGTGAAGAGAATTTGTGGGCACTAGGGCAAAGGGAAACTTGCCGCTGCGTCTAATTCTGCCGCACACTGGGTATGTAAGGAATTAATACCGGATGTGTGTAGGAGATAAGCCCGTCTGGGGGTTGAAGGAGAGCATATGGCCGAGGGT
>JARFOD010027763.1:0-10724 GCA_031763545.1 Mopalia muscosa
GTTTGTTTGTTTGATTGGTGTTTAACGTCGTACTCAAGGGTATTTCACTTATATGACGACGGATTGTCCACTCCACAATGTACACAGCCTTATTACGGTGGAAAACCGCGAGGAAAACTCGTAAAAACCAACCCCGCGATTGCCGGAGCCACAGCATGTAACTCACTCATATTTAATGCTTTTGAAACGTAGCAAATTTTAAGCATACATTTATGATAGGTGTATATTTCGATCGCACATATTTGGGCTGGAAATGTTGCTGGATATCTGTTTCAATAATATGTCAAGCAATATAGTTCTTTATTCAGAGTTTAATCTTTGTTTTCAAAATGCATGGGTATTACTTGTAAGTGCAAAGACTCACTGTCCCAAAATCTTCTGTACATACGGAATTATTGCAAGCATCGTTATGTTTACATTAACCTATGGCTATAAATAAAAACACTTGTTTTTTTTTGCTCTATTGGCTCCTTCCTCGGCTTGTTTTGTATCTTATCCGTGTTTGTTTTTTATTAATGCTTTAAGCCAAACCCAATGACAATCATGTCTGTATGTTATATCACAAGATTAAAACATGAAGTTGTTTTGTCTGTTAGAACAATAACCTTTGTTGCTGGTGTGGTCACTGAGTCTGAAATTCTATGGTTTTGATTCAGAAAATAAAGGCTTAGGATATTAACTTCTACATATGTACATTGATTTCAGGGTAAACCTCCACGAAAACGAAACCCCAAAAGTGAAAGTTCTACAGATTCTCTAAACCTAACCTCAGATTCTGTTATATTGGATAAGAGTGAAGAACTAGTCAATAGTATACCTGATCCAATGGTGTATGAACAGATGAGCAGAGCTAGTGACAGTACACCCACAGCTACAGGTGTATCAGCCCACAACCAATCCACTGGTTCTTTATATGGTAATTTACTAGAGGCTGCGGAGGCTACTTTATCTAGTATCCAGACTTCACTAGCTAATAAACAGGAAAACATAGATAGTGAATCGTTGGAAAAAGAGGGCATAAAACAGTCAACAAACGAAAAGGGAGATAACTGTGAAGAGGTCCAACTGAGAAAGTCTTCTACATCTGAGGCAGAGTCCAGAGGTATGTGTATGCCTGTCATATGATTGTCTCCCTTGGCCAGCCTATATGTTGCGAACAACAATTTTGAAAGAAAGATTATATCCTATTTTAATTTGGTGTGAGTGCTTATCATATCATGCTCCTTATAATACCGCCCTATGGGTAAGAACATTGCTGTCTTTATTTAGCACTGGAGGAAGATTTACTCTCCAACTTTATCAAAACATCCCACATTTTATGGTTATGCTTTTGGCAATTATTGTCGGAATACACCCTGTCTTATAATGGAAATGCCCAGGGAGAAGTTGCACACTGCCTAAAACAAGTTGTTGAACTAGTCGTAGATGATTGTTTTATTACTTGTAGAGTTTGTGGGATGTGTGATTTGTTGAACTAGTCGTACAGGATTGTCTTATTACTTGTAGAGTTTGTGGGATATGTGATTTGTTGAACTAGTCATACATGATTGCCTTATTACTTGTAGAGTCTGTGGGATGTGGGATTTGTTGAACTTGTCTTACATGATTGTCTTATTACTTGTAGAGTCTGTGGGATCTGGTAAGGGCTCTCGACCACCCTCGCTGGAGTTTGATAATGTGAGAAGTCGCCTGTTAAGTCAAGAGCTGCCCTTAACGCCCACGGGATACTCCCAGCCTCCCACCCCTGATCACCCTCCTCCTTCTCCTCATACTGCTGTCATTGGGATACATGAACGGATCAATCCTTTGGTGAGTTAATTTTTGTTAATAATACTATATTTAATGGTTGTACTCTGAAATACAAAAAGGCTGAAAAGCATCTTTAATTACAACAAATTTACAAGCGCAAACCCATGCATAATCATAACAGTTGAATTTGACCCAGAGTTAGTCTTTTGCCAACATTCGGGCATTTGTACATGACAAGATTACTGGGAAAAACAAGGAACTACGGGTACCTTGACTGTTTAGTGTTCATGGAATGTTATAATATCCCTGGCTGTTACAGAACTTTGACCTGCTATTACCCCCTGCTTGATCGACTCTATTAAACCTTGATGAGTCATATAACAGACATTATCTTCAATTAACCATGTATGCTGTGTATAGTTATAGCTCCAGTGTAGCAGAGAGAGTCTCTGTGTTCATACACTCAACACTTACAGTTATGAAATGGTTTGGCTAAAAGGTTATGGTTTGATACAACACTTATTTTCTAGTCTAACACTAGAACTGGTACTATTTTGTATCAGAATTATGTTAATATGTTTGTATGCAGTTCAGAGTCTTCTAATACAGTAGTGTCTACACACACACCAGTCAAACAACATCTGGATTTTCACTGGTTTGAATTGTACTTTCAGGACACAATTCATTTTACAGTTGGTTTGAATTGATTTTTTTGTTTTTTTTTCTATCCCTTCAGGATAAGCGTAAATCTCGTGACATAGAGACGTTAACAGAACCCTCATTACTTGGAGGTATTCCTGAAAGAGACCCTGAAATGGAGGAGTCTGAGCTGGAGTGTGAACCACAGAAAGGTGATAGCGGTGAAGACACTGAGCAGTCAGGTTGTGATAGGGCTAACCCTGGTGCTGCTAGCTCCACTGTGTCTTCTCTTTCATCTTCACAAACTATTGCTACTAGGTCTAATACAACAACAACGACTACTGAAGTGTCTTCCATAACTACTAGTCTTAAATGTGTGAATAAACCGGTACCAGTGATTTCTGTGATGGCTGACTCAGAAGAGGACAATAGGAAAGTGAATTCTGATCAAATTATTAATACGAGACTAGAATCAGTACATGCTCAGTCGGCAGAAAATAGTGGTAATAAAACTGTGACAGACTCAAGGAAACCACCATGGGATTCCCAATCAGTAGGGGATTCCCCAGGTGCTGATGTGAACGGTGTGAGATCAGACTCAGTAGTTAATGGTGTTGTTTTGAGAAGGAAGAGTGGAACTGCTACATCTTCCAGTGACGCTGTGGAGAGGAGAGCCAGTGAGGGCAGCCAGGATAGCATTAATACGATAGAGGGGGAGCCATTCTCAGGTAAATCGTTAAGGAATTTTAATTCTGCTCTGTATTTTTGTTTCAATATAAAGTAAATCATGCTGCATGAACAGCAACAAAACGCCAGATGTGGGATGTAAAATATATAGTGAACTAGTCCTAAAAGTATGGACATTGTCAATGGTTGTAGTTTTTCATGGTCACTCTCTGGCTATTAAAGCAGTATTTCCTAATCTTACACATACACCACACAGCAAAACGATTTCGATAACTGCTAACAAGTTTAGGCTTATGTAACCGTTTAATGTTGGAGTCAGTGTCTATGCTACAATTGAAAATCTGCCTATTTTTAGGAATTTTGGCATATTTTGAGGAATTTTGGCTGTCAAAATTTTCCATTTTCTAATGTTTCACTTGTAGAAATCCAGGATTTATACCAATTTTAGAAATCTGCCTATTAAAAATGACAGGTGGATGGGTCTCTAGTTAAGACAATGGTTGGAGTACACTATGGCAGCGCTATCAGATGTGTCATTTCTGCTTTTTTAGAGCATCACCAATTGATTAATCATTCAATTATAGACACCAGCATGTGTAATATCTTGTTAAGTATTGAACCCTTCAAGACCAAAAAGACAAGTTGTTTTTAAGCTTGTGTGTGGTGAATTTACATGAGACCAAATGGACTGTATTTGATAAAAAGAATCAATCTATACTACAGATTTCATCACTTCATCCAGTGTCCTATTGAACAACATGTTGGTTTTATTTAATTGACGATGAAAAGTTAGTAAAATTGAGTATTTATGCATTTTGTGGGCTGAAGGCGGGCTAAAAATATTGAGTTTTAGGCAATATCAAATTGAGTATATGAAAAATTGTTGTCTATAAAAACCCCTGAGAGCATCACATGATGTTACTCCAGTAATCATGAGGGTGATTTTACGAGGTTTCTTCTTGGTTTTCAACTGTAATTAGGCAAAGAGCAGTGGGAAATCTGTCATCATAAGTGATCACTGTTCACTGAAAACAAATTTAGTGATTAAGAACAAATACAGAATTTAAAGAGGAGAATTATTTACTGTTCTCCCTAACCCCAGATACGGGGTCATTTTACCGTGGCCCTTCATCACACATGTTACTGTACTAGGCCTGAGTATCTAGAGAAATCTCATGATACATGTATATTGTTATTTAATCATGATCAATACTTAACAAATAATGCAGGGGACTGCGGGCCATATGACAGTTTATGGATTGGTCAGTCACCCACAAAAGGTTACATGGACCAGAGCGAAGCTGAGGTCCATATCACTTTTTGTTGGTGACTGACCAAGTCCCCTGCATTATTTGCTATATTATACCGAATTTCTGAAATTCTCTCTAAGTCTTTACTAATAAGAGAAGCAAATTTTTCTGTTATAGTGCAAATGGTATTCCAGTATTCCAATAAATGCAAACAAATCATCATAAAGTACAATTCCGACACTCAAACTGTGCAAATTAACCACACTGAAATAATAGAGTGATCAGGGAAAATGTTACAATGTCCGATTACAACCAGATAGTGTCTAAAAAGCACTTTTCACAAAGTAACGAAAATTGTTCGATCGATTGGCAAATTTACCATCGCTATAAATTGATACATGTGACATCGTTACAGCCCCTGAGGGTAGAAGACTAAGCTATTCTGCTATGTACAGAACCCCTTTCTCTTCTTTCCTATCGTTTTTTGTTTTGTGGGTAAACAAAATATATTTTGAGAAAGTCTTTGAAACACCAGGCAGCACAGTGCCTATCACCAGGCGATTGACCACTGGCCGCTGGGTCTTAATGACAACCCTGGATATATCAGTGAATCGTTACACCTCTAACGTGTACATAGCTCAGATGGTTGGGGTGCTGGCCCTACGAGCCTGATACCCAGGTTCTCATCCCACTGAGTGGAGGATTGCAATATTTTCTTTTTTTACATAAAAAAAAATCCATCTGCGCAATTCAGTCATCCAATCAATAAAACAATTATCTGGGCAATTTTGTGATAAAGACATAATATAATGTCTCTGTGCCAGTCCTTCCTATAGAGAATTATATGCATACTGTACCTTGTTTTGAAGTGATATTGGGTAGATCATAGTAAATAGTGCAGTCATCATTATGCAAATTAGAACTGTATAAATACACCATGACTATGCTATAGTGTCATACATCTCCAAATCAATGCAGGGATATGTTAACAAACTGTATCAGAGTTAAAGGTGTTATCTATTAGATTCATGTGTTGACTAAGGTAGAACAACACTGTGTTCCCCGCTTCAAAAACAATATGATAGCCAAGTAGTTATATTTGTTTTATTAAGAGTAAAAGAGGCTAAACCAATCAACTGTGTCTGTCATTAACAACATGGTACTATATTAATAATTAGGGTAAGCTGGAAGGGATTACAGAGATGAAGCCATTTTGGGAATAAATAACGATATAATTCTACTCTATGCAGCCTGCTCAACACTTTATTAATCAGTCAAACCAGAGATATGACCAAGCTGTTAGTAGGTAAGAGAAAGTCACAAAAGTAATTTCCAGTGTAGTTGAACTAGAGTACATGTAGATACTGACCACAATTATCCCTGGACAACATTTCATTATGTGAACTAAGTTATAGTAAGCTGTTGCCAAGCTGTGATAAAAGTATAGTATGGTCATTATAGCGGACTCATCTCAGGTGAGTGAGGAGGCAGTGAATAATCATGTAGAATATGGATTGGAGACCATCCAAATGGTCAGTGTTAGACAGGTATCAAGGGGTATAACTCTGTGAGCTAATGTAGAATATGGATTGGAGACTATCCAAATGGTCAGTGTTAGACAGGTATCAAGGGGTATAACTCTGTGAGCTAATTTTCCACACCCACAGAAAATCACACTACCAATGGGTTCAACAGTACATCTATAATACCATTGATTATTCTCCCATATCAGAGTCACTATCTTATATCATTAATCATAATCTGCCATAGCTGGTCATGGTTGATATGATCTCCACAGCTGGGTACTTGGAGTTAGTGGAGAGTGGCATGTGACCTAATTCATTGTAACTAGGTCAGTACAGGAACACCAAAAACTCTTATGGTCATCCAGAAGATTCACAGGTAAGAGTTCTAGACCAGAGAGTCATGAGATTTTTATTGGAAGATTAACACACTGATAAAAATGGACATATCAAGCAATCATGATGACTGTGTCATGTGCCATTCTTAATGTGAATAGTAACACTACTAGACTATACACAGTTTATGTTCTGTCAGCCACCAAGCAGTTCTGTTGATTCAAGTACCTACTGTAATACTAGTACATGTATTGGAGCTGAAATAGGAAGTGTTATTTCTATCATGTACCTGTGAATGACATTACTATCAATGATCCAGTTAATTATCCAGTTTTTGGCCACATAATTTACAATAAGACTAGAATGTTTATAGCACCTGCATTTTACACCATACCTGAAAACAATTGTAAATTTACGTTTAATTTTTCTCCTTATCGGTCACAATTTTGCACATGTTTAAGAAATCAGAGTTAACCCTATAATCGTTATCAAGCTTAAAGTGATGTAGAGAACACAAACTCTCTAACTGGGCTCCATTCAGAACATAGAATGTGCAACCTGGCACTGATTTGTCCTTATCTATATATCTTTTGATGACATGGATGTTTTTTTTTTTTTTGTGTTTAGTCCAGGAGTTTGGATAACGAGGTTGTTTTTATATGCATTATATCAGAATGATGGTGGCTAGAAGCTCTGTATAGTTCTCACCATAGTATTCAAGGATGGATAGAAGTCCTTGAGTACTCCTCAATAAAATTTTGTTTTCATTGAACAAAATTTAATAAAATCTCAATTATCTATTCACTAGGGTAATTTGTACAGGTCTGTGTTGTAATGTTTTCTGGATTACCATAACATGGGTGATCTAACCTAAGATTTTTCCCTGGTTTGCTGACTTTTTAAATACATAAATGTGCCTTTGTGTAAAATAAAGCTAAATCGCTTTAAAATACAATCTTCATTAATTATTGGATGAGAAACTTTGTCCAAATCACTAGCAAAATGCAAATTTAGATGAAGACTACAAACAGTTTGGGAAACCTATAAATCTGTCTTCCTAAACTGAGTTTGCATTACCATAGGGAAACCCTGTTTTATCAATTCCTACCTACTATATGTAAGCTTTACTTAGCCTGTCAAAATTAACATAGGAGTTGTTAGGACTATTAGATATCATCTTCACTCTCCCCCCTGACATACCTTTGGTTAGGATGTTAAACCCCAATCAAACAAACACAAATCTATTAATCCCTGAATATCATACTTAGCCAGTCTCAGAAATAACATATGAGTTGTTGGGACTTTTAGTTCTCATGTTCTGTGAATATCATAATCACTTAGCCAGTCTAAATTAACATATGAGTTGTTTGGATTATTAGTTCTGTATCAGGCTAAAGTTCAACTTGAAAGTTTCTACTAATTAAATGATTTAAAACATCTGGAGACTGATACAGTCAGAGACAAGTACAGGGTGTTATATTCAGCCGATGTGTTTGGTAAGAGTTGTTCCCCCCTCTTTGTTAGGTCAGTGATAGATTTGAGTGGGACTCTCTCTGCTGATGAGATGATTCAAAACAGCTGTAGAGAGAGCAGAGTTTCTACATGTCTACTATTTCTGTCTCCTCTCTGTTGAGACTCCCACTCTTACCAGGCAGTGATAGCCAACGAATTGGACAGGTTGAGTAATATACATGGGATTTATCATTGAAATCACAGCCCTGGGAATAAACTCAGCAATATCTGGTCTGCTTTTATACTTTAAAGATGTTTTGTGGGTTTTTGTGAAGTGGAGTACTTACTAATGTCCTGAAAAAGAATACCAGCCTTGGTAATGCTTTGAGTTCGGAAAGACTTGTGTAATCTATGAAACCCCTTCCTTGAATGTTTGTAATTGCGGAGTGCCATCTTGTTAACTTCTGTGTATAACTCAGTGCTAACTTAATATGAGTGCCTATTAAGTATTGAGACAAGAGTGTGTCTGACTATCTGGTAGTCTCAAACTTTGGTTGGATAAGGAGCTATTGCAGTCGGTTCAACTCACCCTGACCTCAGAGCTTCTTTGATACATGTAAGTTATTCCCCACAGAATTCTACACTCTATTAGTCAAATGACATAGTACAAGTCTGGTACAACTTTTATGTATGAATGAGTTACCTATATACTCTTAACAGTTAACACTTGTGGGATATTTATTTCACAACAAAACTGGTTGTGTGCCAGCCTTTTTACTGTTTTAGTATCAGTCATTCTAGGACGTGAGGGTACATGTCTTTTGTTTTTATATAAGCTTACATGTATGTTGCAAAGGAGTAATATGCATTCTAAGTTCATGAGAAATTGCTTAAATATTATCGTTATATAAAACTCAATGAACTTTCACCTCCAAATTAGTTCCATATGAAAATAGATCTTGGTGTCAAGATTTGTTAAAATTTCAACTGTTACTTGTTCAGTCTAGGACTTCAGATTCTTACATGTTGAACAACATTTGGTCATATACATTGGTTGAATAGGACACTTGACTGGTGTGTGTTTGTTTGAACAATGACTGTGAAAACATCCATTCCACTAGCACTAGTTTTCCATGTATTCAGCTACATCTGACAATGTTTACTATTTGCTATTACATAATTATCCCATTAGTTTGAACACACACCTTGTAATACACTACCCCGAAAATCTATAATGTCCAGATCACTCTTCTATGATGAATGGTTGCATCTACTACACTGGCTTTATTCCTATAATGCATTACTATTACCTCATTTGTTGTAGATTTGTGAGCATTTTTTACCTACCTTCAGCTGAATGCTCATAAAAGGTTGAGGGTATTTTGTTTGGACAGCAAAGCCCAGCACTTCATCTTCTAGAGTAGTGCTAGTGTCAGTTATTGTTGTAATATATACCATGGATGATAATTTAGCATACCATAAAACACTAATCAATCAGGTAGTCGACATGTGGATGTGTATATTGTCAGCCTTGATTCAGCCCATCACACTGACCATGTAAGAGCTGAGAGGGTGACCTAATCCCTTTGTGTTATTTGACAGTTTAATAGCCCCAGTGTGACTGGGACATGTGTTAACCAAGATATATCACAACAGAGGTATTTTCTATACATATTGTCAATCCTAAATCTACAAATGTTTCATTAAGAGAGATAGAATGCTATGTTCAGTAGCATGATCAGAGGTGATTATAAGTAGAAAGTGCATTGGCTTAGATCAGATTTACCTGGAAAGTAGCTAGATTACCTGCTGTAGGTAAGTTTATTTAGTTTCATACTGACTGTTTTCTGGTAAATACTGTGTAAATGTTTTAGCTGAACATACCTGAATTTGTGTCATCTTGTAGTTGTGATTCAGAACACATATTCAGCAGGATATAGAGTGTTATCATAGACTGTTATCTGTTGTTGATGAAGATAGAGAGATATCGGATATCTGTATGTACTCATATTTGTTTTCTTCCTCCTAACAGCTGGCCTGCTACAGCATGTCTTTGAGAGTAAGTTTTCTGACTAGGTGTATCTATAATGTGGTGTATCCCCCTGTGTTGTTAGTCTGTATTGACAAGCATGTCTTTATCATATCGCAGGTCATGTCAGGTTAGCCCACAGATTTGCCTATTGTCTTCTACCCAAGGCTCTGTAAATTATCATTAATTCCAGTTATTGTTAACAAGTCAACAGTTTAGGGCCAATTGCATCTCGACTTGAAATGAATCTTTAAGTCTGCCATCAATAAGCAATATATAAAGACACTTGATCCTCAATTCAATTTTCCTGCAAGTTCTTAACATTTGATATTTTAATGATTGGTACTATAATAAGACATTGAAATACTGCTGGTTAAAATAAAACAATCACATTAAATCTAATAGAGGTAATTCTAACACAAATGTTGTTGCCTGTATTTATTATCCTAAAGATGTTATTCTAACACATTTCTTGCTACATGACTGTTGTAGTTTGTATGCAGCTATAATATAAACACATTTAGGGTACTTTCTTCTCCCTGTTTCTGTTCACCTGTGAATGTTATTTCCCACGGCTGGAAACTGTTCACCTATTTCTTGTATCTGTGTTAGAAGTGTTGTTTGTATTTATATGGAAGCTATTAGGGCCTGTAGTTAGTCTAGCCAGTTGTTACACTGTGTAATGGTTTGTGCTGGAAAATTGTAATGCTGTGGATTGTTTTGATTGTTGTGGTTTTACTTATTGTTTATTCCCATCTTCATCCACATACCTGTGTAAAAGCAAAATATAACTTCGTGCTCTGTGTTATCTATAACAATTTTTCCTTTGATAAATAATGACAAACAGCGATTATATTAGTTGTAATGATCTCACAACACAGCAATGTATTTTACATGATTCAGAACTATTGCTAATATACAATCAATGCTCTGGCCCTTGGTTATGTATCTAGTATAGTGTGTGATATAGTCCTTGGTAATGTCTCTGGTACAGTGTATGGTATAGTCCTTGGTAATGTCTCTGTTACAGTGTATGATATAGTCCTTGGTAATGTCTCT
>JARFOD010027774.1:0-10724 GCA_031763545.1 Mopalia muscosa
AGAGGCATTATTTTCAATTACTACATAATAACGTGAGAGGAGGCAAAATGCCTCCTCTCACGTTATTATGTAGTAATTGAAAATAATGCCTCTCACGTATTTATGTAGTAATTTTATGTAGCTACCTGTATTGAATTGATTGTCAAAACACCCCTGTTGTAAAAAATGTAGTCAAGTTTTATCATCAAAATTAACTGTCTTCAAATTCAATTTTTTTTATGGGGTCTGCTCTGGGATAAAGATCACAATCTTAACTTTTGGAAAGTGCAATAATAAAAAAATCGCAAATTTTTAGCTGAGGAGGGGTTAAAGTATCCTTAAGGAAATAATGCTCATGTAATGCTCTTTCCTCTTTATGACGCCAACAGTTACTTTTGTTGAAATATTAACGTATTGGCTAATTTTTTTCAACGTCACAGTCATTGCATAACATGTCTTTCAAACATTTGTACTGTCTATACCACGTCATGCATTGAAATCAATTCAACCCATCAACACATGTCTAAAGCGTTTACTCAACCATTCTCCGTACCAGTATATAAGACTTGTGTTCCCTTTCTCTATTCAACAGTCAACTCCCAGAATCTTATTACTGAATGAAGAAGAACCTTTACTTATCATGTATTGCTGTGAGAGTCACTAGCTCCACAACAAGAGACAACTGAATAAGTAATAAACGTTCCTCCACACCGCACTACTTAATAACGCACAACCCTTCGCTATTATGTAATAGCAGAAATACCTGAATTGCTCACTCTATACTAATAGAACCACAGAGGTATGCGTCCTTCCTATATAAAAGAAAAATGTTGACATCAATAAATTATTATAAATATTGCTCTAACAATAGAACAAGATTTGTGTATGTATTAGACCTACTTATTGATCATAAATTAATTTATGTATGTATGATAATACCGGCAATAGTTTCTACAAGTGGGTTGGCTCAGGTTAAAAAAATTGGACTTATTTTAATTTACATCGCAAGTAGGCCTACTCAGTATTGAGTGCAAAATTCCAAAACTCACTAGTGGAAGTGTATATCATTTGACAGGTATTTTACTTTTATAAATGTGGCCAAGGGGCGACAAATACTCCATCATAAACAGATAATGTACACATCGAATGCAGTCAGGTACGAAAATGTTAATACAATGCGCCATAAAATCTTATATACGTCGGTTGACACAATTGATGGATTGAGAAAAATCCATGATTGGATGATAAAAATCCATCCATGCATGCGTGAAGTCAACCAGCAAACCATCCAACATCAGATAATCTGGTCAATTGTGCTAAGATCCGTGTACATTCGTACTATATTTCCCTTCGAAATGTACATTATACGTTTATTATGGAGTATTTCATATAATTCATATTAATCTAAAAACGGACAGACAGACGGACGGACGGACGGACGGACACAGACAGACAGACAGAAAGACAGACGCATGTGATAGTTCCTTGTGTAGAGAGAAAATGCATTTAGTGCATTAAGAATGGCTTTTAACAACTTTACCGCTGTAGCAATCATGCTATATTGTAGCAGAACAGCGTCTAAATAGCAGGGACATTCTCCAATTTAGCACTGCGTTAAAGATCAACCAATGAATAAATGAATCAATCAATCAATATTTCAAAATCAACAATGGTAAATATTGTTGTCGTATAGGAAATTCCATTCATTTACATTTAGGAGGCTTCAAAGCAATAAATCTGCTGTGGCAGTTACCCGTCTTAGTAGGCAATATATCAGCTAAATAACATTGCCACATTTGCGCTTGTTAGCAGCTAAATGGTGTTCCTAGTATATAGTCCGCCTTTACAGTTGTTTTCACAGTAGACAATGTATATGCTTAATAGCATTGCTACATTTTAGCTAGCCTGCAACTATAGATAGCATTCCTAGCAAATAGTTCGAAGTGATAGCTATGTTCATGTACACATTAAACAAGCTAAATAGTATTGCTATATTTCAGTAGTTAGCAGCTAAATAGCGTTCCTAGCAAATAATCAGTGTTGACAGTGATGTAAAATATATTTTAACACTACTGTCTACAAAAATAATAGAATCGTCGAATCCTAACTAGGATTTATATTTAGTACATGTTAGTGCAAAACAAGCAATGCGATGTGGAGATTACTATTTAGATGCAAACCAGCGGTAAACTATAGAAATGTCTAATATCAGATACCTTGTCTTCTGAGAAAATGAGTATCGCTGTGGAATTCTCTTCCAGATTGCTTTAAGACGCAGGTTAACTAGCAATGCTAAATAGCAAAAATATTGTCTACGGAGAAATCGAGTATGGATGTGGACTTCTCGCTAGGATTGATATTTAGAAACTAGCAATGCTAAATATAGCAAAAATACTGTCTACGGAGAAATGGAATATCGTCTTTGACTATTTTGAGAAGTTCCTATTTAGGTGGAAATAAGCCCGAAACTAGCAATGCTAAATTATATTGTCTTCTCTGAAACCTAGTATCGTTAAGAACCTCTCGCTAGAATTGGAATATACTGTCTAAGGAGAAATTGAACATTTTCTTTTTGGAGAAGTTTCCTATTAAGATTCAATCTAGCGCGAAAGTAGCAATGCTAAATAGCGAATAAAGTGTCTACGGAGAAATTGTCGTTGTCGACTTTTCGCTCGGATTTCTATTCAGCTGTTAACAAGCAGCAGTCAAGTAATTCTAAATAGCAAATTTTCCGAGAAAATTTACCTTCATATAATTTACGTTGTCTACTTGTAAGGAAAAATAGCTAAATTATTTGTTTATATTATCAAAATTTGTAATAGTATAATGGTTAACAAAGGGAGGAAAATAAGTTGAGCATAAAAATGTGAATCGTGGGGAACTAGGTCTGGCGCAAATGCATTCTGGGAGATTTTCAAAATGGCCATGCTGCTGTGAGCCGCCATTGCTCAATCGGGTGACGACTGAGCTTAACACAAAAATCTTGTACGCTTGTACCAGTTTACTTGTCACCAGTAAATATCATTATCATAAAAATCATACTCTTGTTGACTTTTAGCTAATTTACTCTGATTGATCTAAAAGGAAACTTTTGTGATTACAAGACAAAAACAACATCAACTGATTGATCGTTGTTCTTCTGCTTTTTTTTTATGTCAGATAGCTCAGTATAATAGTTAATCCCTTTTTCTGTCAGTGACTATGAACAGAAGGTACGTGCGCGGACGCCCACTGTATGCCCATCTCTGCTTACATCTAGCTCGAATTGGCTTACCTTTTGTTATGTGCTGATATTCACTCTTATCATTTTGAATATTTGTCTTTTTTCGATTTCAAAAACGGCTGGTCAATACTCTCACTCTTCGCCTTTCTAGTTTATATGCCCATTTCTCCGCCAAGCAGATAATAAGTTTTAAAACGATTCCGTACCAGTTTTGTCCTGTATATATACGAATGTCACACGTACGTACTTTCTTGAACAGATTGTCTGTAGAGTTTACGTTGTTGTTGTTGTTGTTGTATGAGAATCTTTAACAAGAGGGTGGGATAGAGAAGAAAGTTCATGACAATAGGACTGCGTATCATTACATATCATGTGTGTTTAATCGGCGTTTTGACTATCCCATGGGTTATTTTCATTACCCCAATCATTCATTTGTACCTTCGTGACTTTACATACTAAGCAATAGCAATCTGCTAGGATACCGGTTGACCACGTTTTTAGCTTTTTCTTCGGAACACTCCCTTTGTGTTCATGTTCAGTTTTCTTTTATTATGGCTTTTAAATTTTTCTTGGAAGACATTTTGAAATTGATAAGACTCTTCTTCTTCTTCTCTCTGATCTTTTCCTAAACTAAATAAGACATAACTAAAATGCTTATATACCCAGAAACTAAATCACTGGCCACTCATGTCGAGATAATTTTATATATCGACGTCATTTTACCGCCATTTTGATTTTCTTTCATTTCTTAAATATAGTAAAAACTTAAAATCGGTATAATGAATAGCTCTGAAACCAAGCGATTAACAATTTGATACATTGGTAAAGACTACCTCATTATTGTCATAGATATGATAGGTTAAATGTTTCACGTTATCAAGAATTTTCGACTTCAGGTTTTTTTTGTGCATATCGTTAAACACAGATTTACTCCATGAGCACAAACCCTTTACTGCGTTTTGCGCGAGCTCAATAGATGTGACGTCATTTCGGGTCAAAGATAACAAAAGTGACAAACGTCATTTTCCGATTTTAATTACAAACTTATCTCAAATCTCACCGATTGATCTAGGCGAATGTCTTTACATTTTATGATAACATTTGTGCCAATTGGATAAAAGCATTAAAATTGGTAAAAACACACCGCTAAGAAAGTCAGCAGTGTGTAAAAGACAACTCACAACATTAATCTATATCGGTTCCGGATAGCGCGTATAGCAATGCATTCGTCGATAGTTCGATCACACAATTTTTTTTCTTTCATGTTTATCTTTTTTTTCTTCGGTTAAAGTATCGTTAACATTATGATAACAAAGCAAGACAATCATTTGTTAAGTCGATAAGTCTGTAACTTGAAAGACCATCATTTGTTAAGTCGATAAGTCTGTAACTCGAAAGACCACCATTTGTTAAGTCGATAAGTCTGTAACTTGAAAGACCATCATTTGGCTCCACATTGACTTGTGTCCATATTGATAATAATTCAGCTTCCGTTTCACTTTCTTTTGAAAAATAAAGGGAAATACCGAATGTCGATTCCAAATCACTTGGTTCAAATGATAGATCTGCCGGTTAAGTTCCGCCAGGAGGGATGACATCGGTGATGCGGAGACCATTCAGAAAAGCAAGTCAAAGAAAAACTACAATAGCACATCGCAACATTGATGGACACACCAGAACGCAAAAAAAATAAATAAAAAATACATGCAGCAAAAGAGTTAAATGACAACAAAAGAAACTAGAGGTTATAACCGCACAGAGCGGTTAGTTCTACTGCAGTCATAACACTGGTCTCTGGCACTGGTTCTTTGTTATGGATGTCCTTTTCGTTTCTAGACATGTACTTAGAATTCACCTGCGTTTGCTTCATTGAGCGATCTATTACACAACTTGACATGGAATATTCGGCGGTTAAAATTGATCAAATGAATGCGGATAGATTCCACTCCCAAGGAAACCATTCTGGATATTACTCGGAGCGATGTCCCTCGATAGTGCTTTAGAAACAACACCAGGTAAATCATAGATGGTCTTTGTTTTTCCAGCATTTTTTCATAAACACATCACAACTGGCGTTGAAAAACGTCTTGGATAATCCATAAACATGTCTGTCCACTTGGAGCTTATGGCATTGTGGAGGAAAAGTGACGATGATTATTCCATTTTCACGACACATGTCAATGACATCTATAATGTGAGTCGTCAGTACCATGTTATAAGCGCCGGATTTCCTTAGTGCAATTCGTAACTTGTATGAAATATCTTATAAGCCTTAAGACGAGAAACGTCTTCTCTCCGGACTGATCGGCACCAATAATGCACCCAGGTGGACCACCATTGATAAAATGTTCACACTGGTAAACCCTCGAGAAGAAGAATATTTGTTTAAAGCTAGCAGTTGCTTGAAGTTAACCAAAGTGCTCCTTTCTGCCGACGTAATGTCTCCGACCTGCTTCACACCGTTCTTTGAAACAGTACGGTTTGGCTTCTGAACAGTGGTTACTCCAGTTGTATCCTATCGATAGCATTGCACTGAAATTTATGTCGATCGTAAACTTCAGATAAATTATTGACAAGCCAACAACATTTGTTCGGTTGAAGCCTAGGACTGAGTCTTGACCCTTGTCAACAGAGCGCACGTGGTCTGCCTCAGCACAAGGAAAACACATCGGCGCCAACCATTTCGGTATCTGCCCTCGCTAAAGGGAACTTGCTGTTATTATTCGCGTGGAAAGCCCATGATATATTTTCGAAGCCTGCAATATGTAGTCCACCAGTATTTTTTATAATTGAACCGAAAACTTGGAGTGGTTTTATGTAGTTTGTCGTCACATTTTGCCCTAGCCTGACATTGCTACGGTACGGCTGATGCATTCTCAAATGTAGGCCTATCTGAAAAATGGTTAAAAAAAAAATTAAAACAACGTCTAAACATAAAAAAACGAATGCATATAATGGAAATTATACAGTGTCTTGTTTCAGTTTTATGGACGTTTTATGACGGGGCCTTCAGACAGTATCCCATAGTATAAGCAATTAATCAATAAACATTAACTAAAAGCGACACAATTGACGAACCTTTATTATGAAATATTTTGCTATTATTGAATAAAAGTGAATGTTATGGGGACACAAATAATATAGCTTGACACTACCACCATATAATTCTTAAATTTGGAGCAGTTTTATTTGTCGATTGTCTGATCCTTTAAACTCATTTTATCATTGCATACGATTATCTAATAAACTAGTAAGCCTATATAATAGACTGACATTTGTCATCGGAAACTTTGCGAACATTTTCGTGCTTTCCATTGACTCTTTAGGATGCTGTTTACATTATTGTATTGTAATTATTGTTCCCTCTAGCCGTCTTACGTTTTGTAAGACCTCACCATCTTTCAAACTGTTCAAAAACAAATCGTGGTCGTGGAGAAAAATATCAAAAGCTGTGGGACAAATTGTTACATGGAGGGAAATTGGTCGGGGCAAGTCATTACAGCTGTAACCACTTGCCCCAAGTTGAGGCCTTTGATCTTAACTGTATGCAGGCCAAACAAACGAAAACAGGCACACTGTATTAATATACATTTAAGCAAATTATCGGCATTGAAGTTTCCAACAACACTATATCGTAAGAAAAGGCGTTAAACATGTAGCGTATAGAAAATATCTAGTGTGACGGGGTTAAGTTACATGTGATTATAATAGGTGAAATTTGTAAACATATATTGCTTGAGCTTCACTTCTGATTTCCTCGAAATTTCACACATTGTCAAGTCCGTAATAAGACACATGCTCAGAGCAAAGCTTGTCATCGGCAACTTTGCGATCCTATAGGATCCTATGGGATTTTGTCCAATCCATTCGGATTATTCCTTGGAATCTTAAAGGAAACTATAAGATCCTAAATGATCTTTGTTAAGGACCCTATAGGATATTCGAAATCCTATAGGAGTGTATAACATCTTCTAATATACTATAGGATTCATCTCCGCCCTACAACATTTATTTATATTCTCAATATCGCCTTAGATATAGCTCAATAGTCAAGTAAAATTTAGCTTGGAATGTCAGTTCAACTACTATCGTTAAGTTCTTTGAGAATGGACGTTCCATGATTAAGCCCGCGTATTTGTGAATTATGAACGCTCGTTAGTGTGGTAATGAGTTAACACATGTTTTTCACACACCTCAGGATGTCAAATGTTTCGATTAAATAGGTATCATGAAATTCAGATTGACAGGTTGGTCTTCTCAGCACGGAAACTGTCGACAGGCGAGGTGTTAAATTATTCAGTTCTTCTCAGGGAAAACTCTTTGAAGGTGGACAGTTTTAGTGATAGATTCAAGTTGACAAGGACTTCACCTAGATCGCATTCAAGAGACTCCAAGTATTAATTTTATCAGCCTCGTATATTATACCTTAGATAAATCTGGGTTATCCGTTTTAAATAACTAAATAACATGTAGGTAAGTCCTCGAGAAAAATACCCCCTAATAATGATGGCGGTCCCTTTGAACTAATGGTTTATGGCTCATTTTGTTTACCTTTGAGCACCAATATCTGATAACATACGTGTTGGTTAGATATAATCCCAATGCAGGTGGTCAAAGGGAGTTTCTTGTAAGCAATATAGCAATTATTAAAATCTACAACTTGTGCTTTATCGACAGACTGGTCAGTTGAGGACGTCCCAAACAGTGCTGCGGAACGCCCCCAATCGGCCATTAGGCTACATACACTGAATGACCCCACTGTCAATATTTATAGTGGCATAGACTAGACAACAGCTTCCATAGATGGGTTAATACTGCAATTCAGAAAACGTCTGCTAATGGCGGAAAGTAAATTAAGAAAACCAACAGTCGTAATTCAAAATCTTTATTTTATAACAGTTAAGTTTTTCCCGCTGGCATATTTTTTATAAGTGTTTTGGGAGTTGTACATTGCGTGATTGTCCCTGTTTTATGTGACGCACTGGTAGGAGGCCCGAGGCGAAATGGATTGGTTTCTGGCAGGGAAAGCCATGTGGTCAGAAGGTCAGTTTTCCCCATACAAAGTATATATCGTACTCAAGGGCATTTCACTTATATGACGACGGATTGTCCACTTCACACAGTCTTATTACCACCACCGCATTTGCCGGAACCACAACATGTGACTCGCTCATATACCTGACAGGCGGACTCGATCCCGTGGACGGTAAATCGAAGCAGGCTCAGTTTAGGAAGCGCACTCGCTACCACTGAGCTACCGCCGCGAGCCCTAAAATATAAAGCAATGTCAGTTGGTCATTTAACATAAATTCCTCTTTAACAGCAACTTAGAAAACTCTTATTTTGGTAACCAATAAAACTAAATTCGAGTTGAATGATTTTAGTGTCTATTTGATAGTGAATATTAACAATATTTTTAATCATTTTGGAAAACATTTTCTTAGTTTGAACAAATTCTAGTTCAGAAAATTTTGCAAGTTGAAACCCGTTCGGGAATCCTCGAACCCCCGACCCTTAGAGTTAGACACCGAATCGCCAGCAGTAAATGCCGGCAACCAAAACCATTCATCCACCCGTCCGTCTATACCAGTACGGTTTCAACCTGCAAAATTTTCTGAACTAGAAGCAGTTCAAACTAAGAAAACGTTATACCAAAATAACGAAAATACTGTAAATTCGAGATTGTTTGGGGGTTGTTATGCATCATACTGTAGATCATTCCACGGGTATGACGTCTCTATAATTTTTAAGCGAATTTTTCAGAGCAATGTCAATGATTTTCAAAATGACGCTGATCACAAATGGTCTATTGGATCATTTTTCATGATGAGAATTCAACAATTGCTTTACGTTTACCTCATTTGATGGACTACACTTGAAATAATGGCTCTGTACAAAAAAGTATAGTGCTATATGGAACCATTGCGACAACAATCAGTTCTTAGATATAAGAAGAAAGGGAGAAATACTTGGAACAGTTTCTGTAGAATCTATAGCGAATCATAGAGGGTTCCGCCAAAGCCATCGCTGAAGAAATTTAAAAGGTTCCATTTTTCTAAGGTTGTAAACAAAACTCATCGGATTAATGTTGAATCCAATAATCAGAAAACGCCCGGATAATAATAATTAGGACATTAATTTATAGTGGTGCCCTTTAATAGATCCACGATACCAAACCTACATATGTATCTCAAAGTTGGCTAGTGCAATTTGAAAAGAAACCATTCTGACACGAACCTTGTTACATTCTTAAACTTATTACATTTTTAACTTATAATTAGCTCAAATATTTTTTTTTACTGTCTGACTTTTGTAGCTGTTCGAAAATAAATATGAAACAACCGGAAGAAATATTGATCATTTTACGGTAATCATCCAAGAGAGGCCAGAAATTATTTAATAGCAGAAGACATCAGAGCAAACAAAACTAGGGGTTCCTGACCTTATTTTAAAGATAAACACATTTTGATTGATTTAAGAGTGATTATAGACTTGACAAATACATCTAGACGAGCTATTATTAAACATGTTAAGGATTTAAACAGGTTCCCTGCCCTTCGTTTCTTGATTACTCCCAAGAATTACATAAATCAGTAAGAATAAGTAAAATTGCACTAGTTAGGCCGTCACAGAGGGGAAGGGGAAATTAGTATATTCATGCTTGTGATGCCCAGCTTTTGGGGTCTTTAGATTCGTATTGGAAAACTATTTAAATTCTATTCTAAACATAAAATTAGGATAAATGATAAAAAAGCCAATAGTACATCTTCATGTCATCTTGAGGTTATCTTGTTGTTAGTCAGCTTTATGACCTAAAAGCTTTTGAAAACAAATACAAAATTGACTTATCTAACAGATTGTTCACTACACATTCGATTTAATAGCCCTACGTTTGCAGACAAGTAACGCGAGAAAGTGCGTGAAAAGCGAATCGTGCACCTAACTCTCCAGGGTCGGATTAAGTCCGAAAGAAGCCTTAAACACTTAAATATTTTGGTAAATCAAAATATAAACAATAATAAACCATAAAATCGCATTTGGTTTTTCAAAATGAAACAAAACATAAAAGAAAATGGAAAGGATTTTTTTTTCTGTATCACTGTGGTGCCTCCTTTTCCTGAATACAATCAGCACGGGCTTGCTTATTGCGCGTGCTTGTTAATCCAGTCCTGTAGATATCTTCATTTTTACCACAAAAAAAATAATAAGAAAAAAGTTGAGTTCATTCTGTTCCCACAAGACTAGTTTATTGTAAAAATTATCGAAAGTATTCTGGACAGAATTCCATAAAAAGAGTACACGAGAGGAAAAAAATGTTTAGGTATAATTACAACAAATCACAAATTGCTTTGTATTGAAATGGTGTACATGTACGCAAGAGTCGATATCTGGAGCACTATTCAGCTTACGACCGACACTTCTTTTGCGAATGAACTTTATATACTTTTATCATATACCTATGAGTCTCACCACACAGATACAAAGGCATCGTATATTTATCCGTATCAGATGGTTCATATAC
>JARFOD010027785.1:0-10724 GCA_031763545.1 Mopalia muscosa
TTCTGTATTTTTTTCCGTCGTCATATAAGTGAAATACCCTTGAGTACGACGTTAAACACCAATCAAACAAACAAACAAACAATCTAGGTCATGACAGCTCTGCTTTTGGGTCGTAACAGCTCTGCTAGTAGGTCTTGGCAGCTCTAATTTTAGGTCTTGGCAGCTCTGCTTATAGATCTTGGCAGCTCTGCTTATAGGTCTTGGCAGCTCTGCTTATAGGTCTTGACAGCTTTGCCTATAGAGCGTGACAGCTCTGCTTATAGATTGTGACAACTCTGCTTATAGATCTTGATAGTAGGCCTTGGAAGCTCAGGCTTATAGATCTTATCAGCTCTGCTTATAGATCTTATCAGCTCTGCTTCTAGGTTATGACAGCTCTGCTTTAAGGTCGTAACAGCTCTGCTAGTAGGTCTTGGCAGCTCTGACTTTAGGTCTTGGCAACTCTGCTAGAGATCTTGGCAGCTCTGCTTATAGGTCTTGGCAGCTCTGCTTATAGGTCTTGGCAGCTCTGCTTATAGATCTTAGTGGCTTTTAGTCTTATTGGACTTTTTTGTTCTGCTTATAGAATGTAAGTAGCTCTGGTTATAGATTTTGGTAGCTCTGGTTATACTTCTTGACAGATATGGTTATATGTGTTGACAAATGCTTGGCAGCTCTGGTTTTAGATCTTGTCAGCTCCGTTTCTTTTGCACTATTTATTTTAAAGTTGATCTCTGCCAGTAAATGTGAAGTATAGATGTCTTTTTTATTTAATGAAACAAATTTATGAATTTCAAATATTTTACAACATAAAATGTTATGTAGCATCTTTTCAGAAAGTAAAAGAGGCAACGTGCAATCTTATACTGACTGCATACAAATGAGCATAGTCTTGTATTGTTTTCATACCTAGTTGAAGGCCGTCATTTATGAGCTGTATACATACCCGACCATGTTTTATGGGTATTGTTTTGAGCTTTAGTTACAGACCACTTTAATAATTCATAAGATAAAGCGGTAATGTAATATGGTTGATCTTACACTCTGTCTAGTCTTACATAAGATTTGTTAACATTGACCTAGAACACTCATTAAGTTTAAGGACAGTGTACTTCTTGTTTAAGTATGGTTGTGTAAATGTCTCCCCAGTGTAATAGTATACTGCCTTCATATATGAATCATCATATTGAACACCAACCAGTCATTCAATCAATCGCTGCCCTCTGACTAAGGTTAGGCTGTTTAAAGAATAGCAATGCTGTCTTTACAAAGCACTGGAGGAAGATTAAATTTCCAAAATTATCAAAACACCTTACATTTGTATGGTTGTATTATTTCAATTATTGTTGGAATACACCGCCGACATGTCAGAGAAATACACATAAGCATGGCCTAAAACAACAATCAACCAATGAATCATTCAATCCCCACAAGACACCCTTTGATTACTTGTAACTTAGCTTTGTAACAACCAGACACTGTAATTAGAGTAAAATGACCTTGAGTCTTCCAGATAAGCATACATTCAATGAAGAATATCCTCTGTTCAATGACTCTTCTCCATGTAGTCTACAGTTCATTCATCTCAACAACTTCTGTACATGTATTACTCAACAGAGGGGTTGAAAAGAGACTTTTGTTACTCTTGTGCACCTTACGCTAAAGACTGACATGGTCTTTGTTTTTTGGTGTGTTCCATTGGTAATTGTTGGTGGTTGGACAGGGCATCCTGTTGCTCTCAGATCTAAACAGGCGGGTTGCTGGAGGGGGCATCCAGTTGCTCTCAGATCTAAACAGGCGGGTGGTTGGAGGGGGCATCCTGTTGCTCTCAGATCTAAACAGGCGGGTGGTTGGAGAAGGCATCCTGTTGCCCTCAGATCTGAACAGGCAGGTGGTTGGAGGGAGCATCCTGTTGCCCTGGGGCAACAGATCTGAACAGGCAGGTGGTTGGAGGGAGCATCCTGTTGCCCTGGGGCTCCCAGAGCTAAAGGGGAACAGGAAGCATATACGTTTTGTGGTGTCTTCAGATTAAATCAATCCAGGGTAACAGAGGATTAGTTTCTATACCAATCTGATTAAAATGTGATTGGAATTTTGTTGTTAATTAAGATGCGGTCTAATCCGTTAATGAGTGGGCCTATTACTGTGTGTCACGAATGGTCACTGTCTCAATTTTAGATAAAGAGCCAGATAACAAATTGAGTCAGGAATAACCATTTTTTTGGCATCTTCATGTGTTGTATAATATAGTATTTTTTCATATCAAAAGTTTATTTTCATAAGATTTAATACAGTTTGGATCAATATGCTTGCAACTTGCCCTTAAATGTTTTCACAGAAAACAATTTTACACATCACATTACGCTTGAGAAAGGAGTGAGTATCTGCACTGAATTGTGTTCGACAAAAAATATAGAAGTTGAAATTCATAGAATTGTATTATGTTCCTGCTATAGCTTGCCACTAAAACAAGTAATATTTTGTGTATATTTTCTTGCTTCCCCTCTGTATTCGTGCTGTTTTGAAGAGAAATAGAAGTTCTGGAAATATTATATAAACTTTTTATTCAGGGTTTTTATGAAGACCCTCTATGTTTGAAATAAAATAGTCTGGTGTATATGTTTAGTTACTTAGGTGCTGTATGTGTTTGGTTTTGGTACATTTTTCAGGTTATTCTCTAAACTTCCTGAAGACATTTATAACCATTGGCAATACGTAGTGTAAATGTTTCTTTTGGACAACTTAATCCATGTTTGTATTTCTGTCTGTTTGCTTTCACAGCAAACGTTTATGAGGCACCATTGGGTCCATAGGAGAAGGCAGGAAGGGAAATGTAAACAATGTGGAAAGGTAACTATTTATTTATCTTGTAACAATCTACATTTTGTTTATCCATCCATGGTCAGGCTGTACTAATACATCTCATCAGTGATGAGCTTTATGACTTCCACTTTTCGATTTACATACATGATCGCCTTCAAGAAACAGATGATCAAGAAAACAGTCCGAATCATTACGCAATATATCCTACAATAAGGTTTCAGCTTTATGTCTCTGCTGCAATACCATTCTGAGATAATTTGTGAGGGGTTGGTAAGCCATTTATATTGCCCCTTTTCCCCAGAGCTATATTATTATTAACTCTTTATTACAGAAACAAGGCCCATGTACAAAAATAAATATATAAGTAAGCATGAAGAAACAATCTTACAGGTACAGAGATTAGTGGCATGATTTGTGCCACTGTAGGGCAATTTGAACTTGATTTACTTGTTTTGGAATTTTAATACTATAAACTTGAATTACTATTATCATGTTTGCAAATATGTAATCCAGTCAAGTTTACAGTCTTGTAAGTACTGGGTTGTTGTGTCCACAGATTATAAGTCTTTTTCTAAAAGAGTTGTTGAATGTATCTTTCTTTTACTGTGAAGCTACATGCATCTAATGGGTAACAAAAAGCTGATGCTGTCTTTGGCCTTGTGGAGGATGCCTCAACTTTCAGCACTGTGAATGTTTAATGTCCTTAATTCAGTTGTGGGTGCAAGCAGAAGGCAGGGCTGAAATCCTATTTTTAATATAGTTGTGCCCCTTTTTTGCAGTCATGGACATTTCTTTTTCATTATATTAAAAGTTTTCCAGTTGTCAGCGTTCATTTAATGGCATGGGATGTGTACAGTGTCCAAGTACTAATTGCCTTATTAATATTGCATCTGATATGTAGCACCCATGGGAGTTTTATCTCCCAGTATATCATTTGTTACAAGGTGAGAAATATACTATTGTACATAGATAGGTATCAGGGGCTGTAATTGATCTATGTAACAACACAGTTGTTCACATCTTTTTGATACAAAATTTATTAGTCTAATTATCTTTACTTTATTTCCAGTCATTCCAGCAAAGGTTCGCCTTTCAGACTAAGGTGAGTAGGGTTTGTACCATTTTCAAAATATCTGCAATGATATTCAAACACTTAGTTACTCTCATCTTCAATTAAACTGATATCATGTTGGGTTTTTTCAACTGTTCTTAATAAATGTATCTTTCATAAGATGACTTCCCTGCCTCAAAATCTGTTACTCAAATGGCTGAAATAGTTTTGCTTTCTATTATGGATGTAACTTTTGACTTACCAATATCTTTGCCGCCACAATAGCTACATGTATATCATCTACCAGTGCTTTCAATAGATCACCAGTGTTCCTGGATAGTTTTTGTGTGCCATTTTTTGCTATCGTTTTTTTCCAATGCATTCAAAATAGAACATTTAAAACCTCACTCGACCTCTAGTAGCACAAAAATTGAGAGAAACAAATTTAAATGTAAACATTTGAAATGTATGATAGTGAAAAATTCCATAAAAATTCCAATCACGAATAGTTAATTTTGAGTCCTAATTTGAGCATATGACATTGTCATTGGCAATGTATTGGAGATTATTGGAATTATTACAGAAAGCTCCCCACTACTGATCGTGTTATCCTATTGTGAGCAATGAGGTGTAGTAACTATTCAACTGGCTAAACACCCTTCCCCCCACCCCACCCTACCTCCAGTGTTCTATATAATATAGATTGATTTGATCATTAACAGCTTTAACAACTTTAACAGCTAATCTTAAATGCCTATTTGAGACAGTTCAGATTTTATATAGACACTTGCTCTAAAACTGTTTATTGTTACATTTTGAAGAGAACAATGTGGGCTAAAAAAAAGTGTACCTTTCCCTTTTTTTTTTTCTTTCTTAAGTTCAGCCTAGATCCTCTTTTAATTTTTAGCAATTCTCCAAAGTAAGAGAAACTTAAAAGTTGACAGATGACCTTCTCACCAAAATTTGATGACCCTTTTTTAGTTAAAGGCATTGTTGGTAAAATACTTCAATGATACAGAAAGTCAAGCTGTACATACTGTAAAGTTACTTAATGTGGCCTCTAAATGCTGTAGAATAAGAGGACTGGGGGTGCGTTTTACGAGGTCTCTTCTCTGTTTTCCATCATTATTGAGTAAGGCGTGTAGAGTTCATCATCATATAACGGATATATCCTTAAGGGGAAAGCACAAATCCCATTTAAAGATACAAGGAAATGTAGGTAACTTTTTTTACAGTCAACTGGATAGACAACACCTGGTTCATTGGGTTAATGTCATTCGATTGCGGATCAAAAAGACATTGCCATTGCCTTGAACTTTAAATTTGACCAAACTGTGTCACTATTAGATATACATGTAGTTAACCCAGTCTGTCTGTATACTGGGTTAATTATTCTCAAAAATCAAATTGTTTGGATAATGTCCAAATCTCCTTGGCTTTCCAACCACTGAGCACTGTCCTTTGCTGTAAATCTTGTTATAATGGAAACAGAATTGCCAAAATTCAAAACTTACACCGGAAATTATCACAGTACCAAAATATGTTAGATATATATGGCAATTATGTATGATATGACATGCCCATTTGAGGAAAAGCTCAGACAGAAAGACAGAGAATTGTTAAGGTATAAGCATGTTCCCTGTGAGACATGAGAACATATTGAATTGACCAGAAAACCCTTTTACTATTCTGCTGGTAGAAATTCCCTGGTGGTCATCTGAATGGAAAATTCTGACAACTCAAACTCTAGTGTTCATTCAGCTCTTATTTCACCTAGCTGTTCAATTGGAAAGTGCTGGTCTAGAAGGAGAGGAATTCCCCACTGACATTCTATCTGGAATTGTCCAGGTGGTTCTGAGACCAGCCAATTCTTTCCCTGAAGTTCTCTGCCAGGCTTTGCATCTTTACTAATCAAGGTTTAGCTGCCATCGTCTTTAAGCTGCCCATGTTTCTACCCTTATTCTGTAACTCTATCTAGAATTTAGTTTTCTGGTTTTATTGATTAATTGATTTTATTGATAGAAAATGCCATCAACAGTCCACAATCCAAAAAAACTCAATTTTTTGGGCAGTCAAGATGTAATGCAATTTCTGTCAAAGCTAAAAAATGTTTTAGACACAACCAAAATACAAACAAAAAATACCTTCATAGTAATGATTCCACCAAAATAATCGAAAATTTAAATCAAACCAGCAAGTCTGCAGACTGGAGGTAAATGGTATCAGACAGACAGACATGTTAGATGTAATATGTATGATCTGTGTATGTAAACCTTTCAACTAAACACAACCTTTTGCTATTATATACAGGATGTCCAACTAATGTTCATTAGCCGAGAATGAAAAGGGTTAATTTATATAACCCCTGTTTTTTTAAACTGATATATGTTTGGTTCTTTGAGAACTAACAGATTCAAATAATCTGTTCCCTAACCTATAGTTCCATATATGATGAAAATCTGCCATTTTTTCATGACCAGGGGCCACTTTCACAAAAGTTTGTCAACAAAAAAGTATCGGATGATAACATTGTGTCATGTTCAATTATAGGTGTAAAAATATTTATTATTTCATGTGTGAGTATAGGTCTACATTATGAGTATGTCAGTTGCTTTTTGTCTGTCCTACAAAAACATCCTAATTAGTAACCAAAACATTGGTTACCATAATAATCTATCAAATTTCTGCAGTATAAATGTGTCTTTTATTTTTGTTGTTGTTAAGATTCTCTCTGGCTGTGATTAAAGATGGTGCAAGTAATTAACTTCATTTGGTTTCAAAAGTCATGTCATTGCAAAAGAGGTCTTACACTGGTTTTACCAAACATTTTGTTGGCAATACCCAAAATTATAAATCCACTTACATGTATAAGCAACAATGTATACTTGAGGTCTTGGTCTGCAAAGCAGTATTAATTTCAAACCAGTACCCCAATATTTTTTTTCATTAAGTGCTATTCATGAGCGTTGTAGTTTGAAATTGGTGGTATTAAAATGCTAAAATAGAAATTTTGTCTTTAAAATTTTGTCAATGCTCTATTTTTTTAAGCTATTGTAAGTGGTTTTATAAATCGTCAATACACAAAAATTCAGATTTTATTATACAATGTTACATATGTTTGTTTGTGTGTGTGTGGGTGGTTAAGCCAAGGTCTCGCAGAGATAATTCCCAAGTCATCAAATTAAATATTTATTTGATCAGTATCAATCTTGTGCAGTCTTTTTAAACGATATCACGTTGGACACTGTTTACTTCTTTTCAACCACAGCAATCAAGTTCTATTTTCATGAGTTTTATTGTATGTTTTAGGAAATAATCGCCATCAGTTGTTCGTGGTGTAAAACAGCCTACCACAATAAAACCAGCTGCTTCATGATGCAACAGATTGAAGAGCAATGCACCCTGGGAGTCCATGCTGGCATTATTATCCCCCCATCATGGCTTATCAAGTTACCAAAAAAGGTAATAGATTTTTGATTTATTAGAGCCCATTAATTCTTTGCTGGGGCCATATGCTCTCCCACATACTGTCTGCGGATCTAACAACCCTCGACTGTCTGCAATGTCTGGATATTATTCAATTAAGTTTATTTATAATTCAAAGAATATTTTCTAATGTAACTCTTTCGTAAGTCTCTTACATATTGGGTTATTTGCTTTGTCATCTGTAAACCTTGGGATAAACCACCATTTATGTCAGCCATGAGACTTTAAGGAAGAGTTTTTCATTTAATACGTTGACTCACCTTTGTAATAATGGCCCCTTTTGTTTGTTTGAATGAAGTTTAACGTAGTACTCCAGGGTATTTCCCTTATATGTTAACAGATTGTCCACTTCACCCTATTCCTTAAATATGATGGAAAACCCAAGAAGAAACCCCATAAAAAGCACCCTGCTATTGCTGCAGTTACATCATGTGACTCATCATGCACTGTACCCAAAGGATGGGTATAACCTTTAACCAAAATAGCCTTTACAACCCATGTTAAAAATAGTGGTTTGACCCCTAACTTGTCATAATGTGACATGACATCCTCCAAATGAGACTGGTGGCCCGCAGCAGTGGCTTAATGGAACCTGCTTCGATGTACCTTTCACAGAATCGAGTCTGCCTGTCGACCATCAGGTATATGAGCAAGTCATATGTTGTGGCTCCGGCAATCGGGGTGGCCTTTTTTTTTTTTAGGTTTTCCACCGTAATAAGGCTAGGTGCAGTGTGAAAAGGAAAATCCATTGGTCATATAAGTGAAATACCCTTGAGTACAATGATAAACCCTAATCACACAAACAAACAAACCAAATGAGAGTGACATTCAAACTTGGTATGTAGCTTCCTATTGTTAAGGATGGTATTGAATTTCACAAAATTCTGTTAAACGAAATGGCCCTTAATAAATTCATGGATTAACCTTAAACTTTGAAGATAGCTTTCTGCTTTTAAGACTATGGATCAGACTGATTTTTTATAATTTCCGTAAAACAAGATGGCCTCCATTGCAACATTTGATAAATTTCTTTACTATATTTGTTGTGAACACTATAACTCACAAATTCACAGATAAACTTGAAACTTGAAATATAATTAACAGATGGCATTGAATTTCATCAAATTCCGTAGAACAAAATGGCCACCACTGCATCATTTTGCCATATTCACATCTGAACATGATTATTTTTAGATCAAATTCACAGATTAACTTGAAACCTGGAAGTTAGCTTCCTACTACTTTTAAGACATAGGATAGGATTGCTTTTCATCAAATGGCACAAAGCAGTATGGTCCCCATATTTTTTCAATATTCACCCCTACTTGATAACTTAGGTTAAGATGGGATTGCTTTAGATTTAATTCTGCAAACAGAATGGTGATAAACACCGTAACTTTTTCTATTTGGTTCTTTGAAGAAAAAAATAGTTCTGAAACAAAAGTAGGAAAAGGTGATTTGACTGGGATTATGAGCATAAATTTTCAACAAAAGCCTCTAGTGGTGGAACTGCTAGCTACTCAGCTTGTTTGGTTTTAGTCATAGGATATATTTAGATGACAATTTCTGATAATACAAGGATTTATTTAAGCATGTTGTGAGATGAAAATCTTAACCACAATGATCTTGAAGCGTATGGAAATGAGTGGGCAAGTGTCAATTATTGTGAATATTTTTGGTTAAGGACTTTGGTTGGATGAATACAGACACGTCTAACAAAAGGTTGATTCAATACCATATGATACTTTAACCTATCTGTTTTGCCATTTTAATGGTGAATCAATTTTCACATTATTTTTTTAGGAATACCTCCAAAGATATCTCATATATAAATGCTGAAAATGATCTATCATTTCCGTTATATGATCCCCTTCTGGTTTCCTTAACGTGGTAAATTGATAGGTAGACCTCAGCTGTGTCAAGTCACATAATACCTTGTAGGATAATGGTATTCCCTAATGATGGGAGCAGTGTATAAAATACTGATAAATCTTAAACGTTAATTGAAAGGTTTTAAGCTAGTTCACCATTTTATTAAGGGTTAGATAGGTGGCTGTAGCACCTGCTGTACAGTCACCAGCTTTCATTATACACTGTATATCTTAATTGAAGTCAAACTTGAGGTCACCATGGATGATACTGATAGTATGTTACTGCACACTATATTCTTTATTTTCTTGTTGCGAGAGGTTGGTTAGTTGATTAATTGATTGATAAGTGTGAAAGACCAATTATAAGACAAGGGACAATTTAACTCTTATTGCCCCACTAACACAACCATAAAATGTCTTTGTCTGTCCTTTCTTTGTCTGTCCTTTCTTTGTCATTGTCTGTCCTATCTTTGTCATTGTTTGTCGTGTCTCTGTCATTGTTTATCTTGTCTTGTCATTGTTTGTCCTGTCTTGTCATTGTTTGTCCTGTCTTGTCATTGTTTGTCCTGTCTTGTCATTGTTTGTTGTCAGTGTCATGAAAGGTTGTTTCTTTCTCTCCAACTTGGCTAGCACGCTTTGTTATGAGTGAAATAACCCTTTTCAAAAAAATAAATATGCTTTTTTTTTATTGCCAGTGAAACTAAGGGTGGTTTGGTTCAACTCATATGCTAGGATGCTGTCTGATGAGTGAAATAACCTTTATTACATGTACAGTGTAAAGCCCGGATCAAACAAAAATGAGTTCTAATATATTGTTCCAGTCTAGTGGTCCTAAAGTTCCAGAAAGCTCATTTCAAAAGCTCATCAAGAAAGCGACAAGGGATAATTGGATATATCCAATGTTGAAACACATTAGGGCCAATTTATGTGCCCTGTGTAGCAATGACACTCGACTTTTTTTCTGTCTCTAACATAAGAGAAACATTGTGTAGTTCAGTAACAGCTTCTGTAACACTGTGTTATGTTCTTTTTTCTAATAATTTATTTACTTCTCCAATGCATTATACTATTTCTTCAAGTCACACCTGATACTGTACAGGTGTCAACGACAACGTTAAAGAACAGGTTATAATCTATTATTTACCACTGCTTACAATAATGTATTTTTTTTATTTAAATTAATATTTAACTTTGCTAGGTTTATGTTTATTCAATATATTTATATATATATTAGCTAATCCAACCACAATAGCGGAAATATATTTGGATTTTTCCCACTTTAAATTTTCCATTTTTTATACGCCCGCTTTCGAAGAAAGTGGTCATATTATGTTATAGTGCTGTATGTCCGTCTGTCCACACCACCTTGTCCGGGCCATTACTTTTAAACAAAAAGTTTTAGGAAGCTTATACTTTGCACAAATGTTCCTCATAACCAGGGGGTGTGTCATGACCTATATCCAAGGTCATTGAATCAAGGTCAAGGTCACCATCTCCATTTTACTAAAAACCTT
>JARFOD010027796.1:0-10724 GCA_031763545.1 Mopalia muscosa
AAGTATCAGTCCCAAATTATGTGTGCCTCGTTCATAGATGTTTAGTTCTAGATAGGAAAACAATTTTTCAATTTTTCTGCATTACCAATCCTTTGTTTAATTATATGCTTCCTACTGACAAATCAAGCCATCTCCAATTTTATATCAGTTGGCAATGATGTAACGCTACTTAAGAAAACAATAGATATGCTGACGATGTTGAATTGTGGCAAGCAGTAAGGCTCTCCCTCGGACTGCTCTCGCTTTCCAAGGTTCAGTTTAGCTTTTAGATCATCACCTCCAGAGATTATCGATGCCAGTGGCTGGGAAGGAACTGCATGGCATAAGTTCACTCATTCGTCAGGGATTAGCTGTAATCATTCGTTCTTTCTAAACTGCAAATCCACAGCCAATTATTCAACCAATATCTATCAGTCTGTCTTGAAACAATGTAGATATTCATTTTCAAGACATAACCCAACTCTCTGCGATCTGTAAATATTTAGATTCGTGATCGGCCATAAACCCGAAATGTTGCGTTAAAGCTTGCAATCAACAGAAAGCAACCAAGTCTGTACTCTATTCTATAGACGCAAGGAAAACATCAAGGTATCGGAGAATAGCTATGTATATTAGTGTTTGGTCCTCTCTCGACCGAGAAAGTGCCATATGCATATTTCGTTACACCACTTTTATAGCAATCAATCAATTCGAAACAGATATGTGGCAGATGAGAAGATACAGAGCTTTCTTTATTATGTCTGTGAAAACAATCCATTCCACTTTCCATTCTGCCAGCCCCATGAGCAAGCGGGTGGGCCATGGCCCTGCAGAATACTCCCTCGGCTTCCTCGGTCGATCGTAAGAGGCGAGAAAAGAAGTTGCTTTATGTTGCCCTGGTGTTCGCAGAGCTAAAGGGTAATGGGAAGCAGATCTGTTTGTGACGTTCTGTATTTTTGTCCGTCGTCATATAAGTGAAATACCCTTGAGTACGACGTTAGACACCAATCAATCAAACAAACAAACAAACAAACACTTTCCTGTTTCAGTCAGGCGGCCAAACGTTAGCAGCGGATTCGTTATTCGTGATTCGAATCACTTATAACAACAAAAACAACGGGATCCGTTATTCGAATCATGGATAAGGACAAAAAACAAGATTGGTTTTTCGAATCGCGAATATCGACAAAATAAAAGGGATTTCTAATTCGAATCACGAATAGCGACGAAAAACAGGATTCGATAAATGTTCATGGTGCTGTAACAATTTATCTGCTGGCAAGAAGCGTTTTCTCACCCCGTATTGTGTACACCCAGATAACCACTGACCCGTCCTTCGAATCTCGAACAATGACAAAAAAAAAAAACACGATACGTTATTCGAATCACGAATCACGACAAAAAACAGGTTTGCCTTTAAACTCATTAACTTTGATGGTGCTTTAAAAATATATTTGTCCGGAGAGAGAGTCTTCCCACCACTCGTGGTAAGCCATATATAACAGCAAATAACCAACAAAAAACTGGATTCGTCATTGGTCTCGCAACGATTGATGGTGTGTCTCAAATATCTTTTCGTTTCTTTTCTTCATTGGGGTTATACCTTGTAATTAACGGTATCGTTTACCTTACGTCACGCCGGACTGTCCACTTCACACTCTTCCTTGCTTAAATACGGTGGACAATCGGGAGGAAACCTCGAAAAATTGCGGGTCTCATCATGTGTTTCACTCATATGCCAGATGGCAACATACCCGTGAACTATACATATAAATTTAGTAGGCCGACACGCTAACCACTTAACCACGGCCACTTCTAAATAATGCCTTCACGCTCTGAATAGCAGATTTGTTTTTCAGCTCTCACAGGTAGATGTTGCTCTATCAATATGTCTTCCGGGAAGGAGCACATGGTGCGTTGCCATTTTGCCTTTTTTATAATTTGTCACTATGGAGCACGACGGGTGGAAAGACACTTTTTCTCGGAAGAGATATTTTTAAAGCACCGTTTATTCGTGATTCGCGATTCCAATAACGAATCCCGATTTTTTGTCGTTATTCAACCTTTGAATGCTGCAAAACCAATGTACGATATAGAGCGTGAAGGCATTAGTTTTGGCGTAAATATTTTACAAGTTGGCGTGCTTTATGGGTAAGCGTGTCCATCTAATACTCCGACTTCGATGTGTTGTACAATTTACGGGTTCTTATCGATCTGTTGCCGTTTGGCACATCAGGGAGAAACATGATGTGACTCCGATAATCCGAGGGGTGTTCTTACGAGGTTTTCTCCCGATTGTCCCCTGTATTTAAACAACGAAGAGTGTGAAGGGGAAAATCACTCGTGGTGTAAGATAACACCGTTAATTACAACGTTAAACCCCAAAAAAGAAAGCAGCGAAAAGATATCTAAGATACACCATCAATCTTCATGAGACCAATGTCGAATCCCATTTTTTAATGGGGGAGGGTGGGGTGGGAGGTGATGTTGCAGCTATTGCTCTCTATACCCCGAGTGTTGAGAAGACGCCTTTTCCCAGGAGAGATATTTTCAAAGCACCATCAACCTTCATGAGTTGAATAACGGATCCTTTTTTTTGCCGTGATTCGAATAACGAATCCCGTTTTTTGTCGTGATTCGTGATTCTAATATCAAATCCCGATTTTTTATCGTTATTCGTGATTCGATGAATTGGTCAGTGGCTATCTGTGTGTACACAATATGGGGTGGGAAGACGCTCCTTCCCGGCAGACATATTGATAGAGCAACATCAACCTTTGAGAGCTGAAAAACAAATCTACTATTCAGAGCATGAAGGCATTAATTTTGGCATATATATTTTACAAGTTGTCGTGGTTTATTGGTTAGAGTGTCGGCCTACCAATCTTACTTTGATGTGACGTATAGTTCACGGGTTCTTATCCGTAAATAATACCGTTAATTACAACGTATAACTTCAATAAAGAAAAGAAACATAAAAAATATTTGAGACGCACCATCAATCTTTCTTGAAGCAATGACAAATTCTTTTTTTTGTTTGTTAATGGCTGTTGTTCTATACACTACGAGGGGCGGGAAGACACTCTTCCCGGTCAGATATATTTTCAGAGCACCATCAACCTTAATGAGTTGAATAACGAATCCTGTTTTTTATCGTGATCCGTGATTCGAATAACAAATCCCGTTTGTCTTCGTTTCCATCTGGCATATAAGTGAAACACACGATGTGACTCCCGTAATAAGGCCTTTGTTTTTACGAGGTTTCCTCCCGATTGTCCACCTTATTTAAGCAAAGAAAAGTGTGAAGTGGACAACCCGGCGTAAGGAAAATTATACCGTTACTTACAACGTTAAACCCCATTAAAGGAAAGAAAGGAAAGGGCAATTAAGACGCACTATCAACCTTTGTGAGACCAATCACGAATCCAGTTTTTTTTTTTTTTGTAATTGGTTGTTATTCTATATACCACGAGGGGTGGAAAGGCACTCTTTATCGTCAGAGATATTTTCAAAGCACCATCAACCTATATCAGCTGAATAACGAATCCTGTTTGTTGTCGTTATTCGCAATTCGAATAACAAATCCTGTTTTGTTTTTTTTTTGTTATTCGTGATTTGAATAACGGATCCGGATTTTTGTCGTTATTCGGGATTCTAATAAAGATAATGAATAATGAATCCGCTGCTATCTTCTGGCCGCTAAAAATGCCTTCACGCTCTGTATCGTACATTGGTTTTTCAGCATTCAAAGGTTGATGGTGCTCATTCAATAAATGAAGGAGCGTCATCCCAACCCGTATTGTGTACACACAGATACCCGCTGACAATTCCTCGAATCACGAATAACGACAAAAAACAGAATTTGTTATTCGAATCTCGAAACACGACAAAAAACGGGAATCAATATTTGAATCTCGAATAACGACGAACAAACGGGATACGTTATTCAACTCGTTAAGGTTGATGGTGCTTGGAAAATATCTCTGCCGAGAAACGGTGACTTCCCACCACTCGTGGTATAGAGAACAACATTCAATAACCCACAAAAAACGAGATTCGTCATTGGTCTCCCAAAGATTGATGGTGTGTCTCAAATATCATTTCGTGTCTTTTCTTTATTGGGGTTTAATGTGTAAGTAACGATATTATTTACCTTGCTTCACGACGGGTTGTCCTCTTCACACTTTTCCTTGCTTAAATACTGTGGAAAATCGGGAGGAAACGTCGTAAAAAGATATTTGGCTTTAAAGTTCTAATGAATGATGTTGTTTCACTTACATTACCCCAGGATGACTTGTTTATTTGTATCTTTGATTGGGGTAGTACTCAAGGGTATTTTACTTATACGACGGCGCATTGTCTACTTCACACGGTTCCTTGTATAAATACGGTGGACAATCGGGAGGAACCTCATAAAAATACCCCCACCATGTGTCACTCAATTGCTAGATGGCAACAAACGCATGAACTTTACATCACATCGAAGTAAGATTAGTCGGCCGACACGCTTATAACTAAACCCACTCCCTTCCAGAATATATGCCAAAATTAATGCCTTGATCGAATAAAGAATCCCGGGTTTTTTAGTTATTCGTGATTAGACGAATGGGTCAGCGGCTATCTTTGTGTACACAATACTGGATGGGAAGTTGCTCCTTCCCGACAGATATATTGCTAGAGCACTATCAACCTTTGAGACCTCAAAAACAAATCTACTATACAGAGCAGGAAGGCATTAATTTTGGCATATATAATTTAGAAGCGGGCGTGGTTATGTGGTTGGCGTATCGGCCTTCTTATCTTACTTCGATGTGATGAAAAATTCACGTGTTCGTATTCGTCTGTCGCCATTTGGCATATGATGGAGACACATCATGTGAATCCGAGGGGTGTTTTTACGAGGATTCCTCCCGACTGTCCATATTTAAGCAAGGAACAGTGTGAAATGTACAATCCGTCATGATGTAAGTGAAATAATAGTGTCAATCAATGTTAAACACCAATAAAGAAAAGAAAGGAAAAGATATTTGAGACGCACCACCAATCACGAATCCTGTTTATGTGGGTTATGGGCTGTTGATCTCTATACCAAGAAGGATGGGAAGACACTTTCCAGGCAGAGATATTTTCCAAGCACCATCAACATATATGAGTTGCAAAACGAATCCTGGAGTTTTTTTTGGGGTCGTTATTCGTGACTCGAATAACGCATTCTGTTCTTTGTAGTGATTCGCGATTCGAATAACGAATCTCTTTTTTGTTTTTGTCGTTTTGTGTGATTCAAAGAATTCCTCAGCGGTTATCTGTGTTTACACAATACAGGAGTGGAAGACATTCCTTCCCGGGAGACATATTGATAGAACAATATCAACATTTGAGAGCTGAAAAACAAATCTACTATACAGAGCGGGAAGGCAATCATTTTGGCATATATATTTCGAAGTGGGCGTCGTCGTGTAGGCCTACTAATTTTAATTCGATGTGTTAAACAATTCACGGGTTCTTATCCATTTGTTGTCATCTGGCATACGAGTGAGAAACATGTTGCGACTCCGGCAATCCAGGCGTGTTTCCTTCCGATTATCCACCGTATTTAAGCAAGGAACAATGTGAAGTGGACAATCCGTCGTGATGCTAGTGACATTACACGTTTATGTTCAACGTTAAGCCCCAATAAAGAAAATAATCTAAAAGATATTTGAGACGCACCATCAACCTTTGTGAGACCAATCACGAATCCCGTTTTTTTGTGGGTTAGGAGGCTGTATTCGTGATTCAAATAACGAATCCCGTTTTTTGTCGTTATTCGTGATTCGAATAACGAATCACGAATAACGAATCCGCTGCTTACTTCCACCCGCCGACACATTTAGGATATTAAGTATACTGAAACTTAGTAATTTAACGATACTTACATAGTAAGTTTCAATTCAAACTTACTAGGTAAGTATCGTTTAATTACTAAATTCCACCAACCTGTCGCGGGATAGAGTGCCCCATGAGACTAATGAAATAAATTAAAAACCATATTTTGTTCAATACATGTTTAAAAAAGTATTCCTGCGGTCACCGGAGATGAGAGTCATGCCAGACCATATAAACAGAGACGCTCTACACCCCTTCGTTGTTTAACAAGACAGCAATGCATTATAAAAATTGTTTTGTTCATTTATTATAGGTTTGTTAGAGTAATGAGCTAATGATAATTCTGATTACCATCGAGCTTTCTCAAGAATCTTATGGACAGGTATGTTCAGTTTATATGCAACCGACACTGATCCTGCTTGTGTACTGTGAGTTTAAATTTCCCACTTACACCGGCCCATTGCAGCTCAAGTTTAATCCAAGGACTAATTGTATCCCGTGACACACGCGCATGGGGTTTTACATAGCTTATCAGAAGTTTAGTCTCGGTACCACGAAGATCAGCTGTCCTAGCTAAATATTCATTCAGATTTGTTATAACACAAATACGGCTGTCAGGAGCATATACCTCGAAATCGATCTTGTAACACTCTTTGCCAAGTCTCGATTGCTTCATATGCTCTGATAAAAAGAAAGTTGTCCATGAACAAGACTTAGAAATATCCATTTGATTAATATCTAAGAAATGAAGTGTTTGGCCTCGCTGGGCTGTAAATAAAGAAAGTAAAAGCACGAGTTTCACAGACAGTTTCTTTAAACACACCAGTTCCACAGGGGATAGTTTTCCTAAATAATTTATCACAACACTGACATCCCAAATTTTGTCATATTTAGGTTTCACTGGTTTCAAAAGAAAACTTCCCTTTCATAAAACGCACTTTTAAACGGTGTTCACCAATACCATGGCCATTGATAGAGATAAGAGAAGATATAGCGCCCCGTGTTGTGCTGTATTTATCGAACTGAAGCCCAGACCTTGGACAAAAGTAACTGTAAACGTTCTAGAATGTATCCTATAGAGGCATGAAACGGATCAATGTGTTTTTGGTGACAGAATTCAAACCGTCTTTTCCAGTGGGATATATACTGTTTCCTTGTGACAGGTTTCCATGAGTTCCATAGGATATGTGCAACTTCATCTGAAATTCCCTGTTCTTTCCACAGTCTCCGGAAATAGGAAAAAAACCCGTCTGAAGGCTTGTCTCCGGATGAATGTCCTTCCTCCAGGGAAGGCAGACTTTCAGTTTGGACCGAGTTATCTCCCTTGGGCTGTCAAAGAGAAGACAATAATTACAGTAAACCATAGGCTCTACTTGATTTCTGAGAAATTACGAAATGCTTTATCAGCTCTGACGTTGGCCTTACACATCCCCATTATGTGCGAAACAATAATGTCAATATCCCTGTTTATACACCAATACCAAATTTCGTGAGCAATATTTTTACATTCGAGTGACCTTATACCTCCCATTTCACGTATTTATGAAACCGCAGTAGAATAATCACCCTGAATATTAAGGGTTTTACCCACGATTAACTTTTCAAATGACATTAATGCGAGTTGAACTGCCTTAATTTCTAGCACATTGATGTGTAATGTCTTTTCATGCTCATGACAACCTAACATTAGCCTCGGTGTCGTTACAACATGCTCCCCAGCCTTCTTGACTGGGGTCTTTTTGCATTAGTACATCTGGGGTGGGGTAACCATACTCTTTTGACTGTCTAATGTTATTTATCCACCACATAACTTCAATTTTACCCTCTTCAGAAACACGCATGTTTTTATCAAAGTTACCATAGTTCAACTTTAGCGATTGGGTTTTTCTCGATTTTCAAATTTCTGTAGTGAATTTTTCCTAACCTAACAGCCCCAAAAGTTGCGATGACCATTCCCAAAAACTGCGCAATTGTTCCGATTTTTACAGTTTTTGAACAAAGAATTTGTCTTCCTAACATTTGAATATCTACAGCTTTACTGTCATCCATACGGACGCACATATGATTCGAATCCAATCAGCAACCTAGACATTTGATACATTCAGAAGGTTCCAGCTGTGATTTTACTGGATGAACCAGGAAACCAAGTGAGGTGAAAGTATTCACACCGACCATGGTGTAATATATAGAGGTCTGTTTGGTCTCAGGTGTAAATAAACTGTCGTCAATATACCCCAGGCAATTTATGCCTTTCATTCTTAACGAGGCATGAACCGGTTTCATAATTTTGGTGAAGATTCGTGGTCCTGGGCTTAGACCATTGGGTAAACATGTGGATTGAAATAGTTTATCTTTCCAACGGAAATGCAGGTATTCGCAGGCATTAACAGTGTAGTACGCATCCTTAAGATCCACACTTGACAAAAAACAACCTCTCTTTATCAGATGAATAGCTGAATTAAGACTTTCCATTTTAAAATGTCTGTACTCAACATTTTCATTTAATTGAACTAAATTGAGCATGAGTCGATATAAATCAAGAAAAATTTAGATATAAACTGCTCACTTTCATGTGTACATTCGATAATACCTTTCGATACAAACTGTTCTGTGATGGTGTTTAAAATGTTAGTTTCTTTTTGTCGAATACGGTCTGCCTTGGCTCAATATGCCTGCAAGGCACTTGACCAGATACAAATTTTATTTTCATTCCTTTAACACTTTCAAGTATAAACACATCAGAAGTAATTTTTTGCCATTGTTTTACAAAAGGTTGCAGTTGTCCTGCGTGGAATTTTAATATAGAAGTTACACTAACGCTATGGTTTATGTACTTACCTATACCCACCTCGGGGGTTGTCTCTATCGGCCGCGATCGCGGCCTCTTTCGGAGCGAGAGCTGCGATCTAGGATGCCTAAAAAGGGCCTTTGATATCCGTATGTTGGTCTCCCCGATGGAATCCACGGTAACTGTATTATATGGGTAATAATTATATGGCCTGCTCCCTCGTGAAGTAGAAGCCCTCTGACTTATTTTGTTTTGCAGCTCATATCTCTCGGAGATTTTTTACAACATTTTCCCTGAACAGCGGAATTGGTGTAGAAACACTTGAAGGAGAACATAGTGTTCTGCACCATTTTTACCAGTGTTTGGAGTTTCACTCTCCTGACTGGCACTGAGTATTTTATTAAATGGGTCACTATCCTCCAATTTATCAAAAACACCAGATGCATGTCAATCAATGTAATCCGGATCTAATACTAATAATAATATATCTTGTATTAAGTTTCAAGAAAATATTTAGAACTTTAGAGTGTGAAATTTCTTTTTTGACTAAGTATATATCTGCGCATACTAGGCTAAGCAGGCTGGATTTGTTTGCAGGATTTGACCTACACACTGTACCTAGTCCCAGTTTATTTTTTAGACGCGTGCAAGCTTAAACATATGCTTCACAGCCTTAATCAAATTTGAAACTTATCACGGAGTGGTAAAAATACTAACAAAAATTGAGTATTAGCACCCAACCGTCGATCACACACACATCGCATCAGGTTTAACATTTTTTTAACGTTTGGCAGATACATACTCATTATGTTTAGCCCAAGCTAGTCGTTTTTGTAAAATAAAACCAAGATATCGACATGAAGATGTGATTTTGATAGGGGAACTGTTTAGTCTTTAACTTACTTTTTGTGAAGATGACAGTCGCGGTTTTCACTGAACAAAATGTTAAGCCCCATTTACGACTACATTCCATTATATCATCGAGACCCTACAGGATATAATAAACACATATTTAAAGGATTCTTGATGGGCACCTATTGTTTTGTCTCCATCGAACAATGTTCATCTTAATATTGAGGCAAGGATGTTGGGTAAGTCGTTGGTGTCGATGTTAACAACGTAGGTGAAGCTTCGCTGCCCTGGCGCACATCGTTCTTAACAAGTATTGAGCGAGAATAATCCCAACTTAATCGAACTGCAATAAAACGGTCCGTTAAATCCTCTGTTTTCCATGCTAGCATATTTTCACCCATACCAATATTCTTTATTTTTCGCCATTGTGCCACATCATAGAATAGATTTTCTCGATGTTGAGAAAAAGACTGTCATGAAATAGACCTTGTTGGCCAATGAGTTTCTTTTCATAGACTCTAAAGTCACCACACAATCAGTGGTGCACCGACGGTGTCCAAAACCGCTTTGGTGAAGACTCCGTATATTATATTTATTAAGAAACCACAAGAGAGGCGAGTTCATCAATCTTTCCGTCGCTGTACAGACCGTTTAAATAAGGACTATAGTGTAATATGAGCTCGTATGAGGTTGATTAAGGCAACCATCGGAGGGTTTCAGTCAACAGAAGTTTGGAAAGCAGTTAACATCACGTTTATGGACAATCATAATTGGCATGTGGGACTGTGGTCACCTCATCTACTGCGTGGTTACTACAATAAAAACCAGAAAGATTAAATACATGTAAGTTAATCCATCCTACATAATTCATTATATTAACATGAGTCCATAGAACAAGTACTAATTGGATGAAATTGATAATGCTACAAGCTTCAGACTTCAAAAAAGTGCTAAGCGGAAAGCTTGTTTGACGTTACTAAAACCAATGTGAAGGCACGCATTGCTTTTTTAATCATTTATAATTGTTCCGCATGTGTCCAATTTCTCGAGACAAGGTGTGTCATGATGTAAGACTATTCTACAGAATGTCGTGGATGCATCACACTTTCCCAGGGAAGATGGCATATCCTAAAAGCTAGCCTCATTGTTAGATTCTATGTTTGCTAAAATCCACAAACCACAGGAGAAATGGCCTCAACTGTCTATGCCCCCAGGTAGACCCATAGTATCAGATTGTTCC
>JARFOD010027807.1:0-10724 GCA_031763545.1 Mopalia muscosa
ATTGGCTACTTATGTTACATAGGCGTTACCTAAACTCCAAGAATCACCTGTTTTCTCATTGGTCAGTGACATATAAATATTTAAAATAAACACAACATAACATCTGTGTGCCAGTGTGATCGCTTTTACAAGTATAAACATTTATATTGCATTCACATTGCTATAGCTTTTTAAATATGCCGAAAAACAATATAAATATGCATTGCTAATTTGATCCAGCGAGGCTCGGATATTATCATTGCTGTGTTGTGAGAGATTAAGCCAAAGCGATGTCACCTGCAATAGGATATGCCATTAACAACAACCCGCTAAAGACAGCCTGTGTTATTATAATTTAGTATAAAGTCATAAATGTCAACTATATTTTATTGAAATTTATTTTTGCAATTTTTATTGGATAACAATTCGATTTAATGGAATTGTTATCAAAAGTATTCTACCGAGACATGCAATATCCATGGAAACACGTCAGATTCGCAATTGTAAACGCACATGTGTGTGACTCGAGCTCTGTTCTAGGAAGACAACGCCAATCAAATTGTCCAAACACGAGGCTCGGCGAAAACACTGCTTTATTACCCCCTTTGTGTGCCTAACAAGAGGACAGAGAGACAATGGTCTCTGAAGGACAAAGATCAGCAAATTAGGTAAGCTATCCTTCACCGTTAAAGTGATTTGCCCTTGAATACTCATTAAAACACAACACGTGAACGTACATATGGAACAAAATTACCCATCCGTGTCATTCATTCCAGCTGATATCATTCTATATCTCAATATTAAAGCTCTGCTTCGAATAGGGTTTCTGTACAGGATTGTGACTTGCAATGAGAGCTTAGACAATTCGCCTGCAGCCTGCAGCGAGAATTCAGATGGCTCGTGGTGTATGTGTGTTATAATTACACATAGCTCGTTAGGCAAGATGTAAAGGACCTCAAGACATCGACCCAATACACCTTGTCATTTGTAGATTTGAACGGATTTCAAATATGAATGCGTGTCTTTAAGAATTTGAGCTTTATAAGTAAAGTAGCTTCGAGTGTCCCTGTCAATCGGTAGTGGTACCGGCGTAGTACATAGACATACACTACTTCCCGGTGTCCTAATAGTGACCTCTGTTAATTTGGGTTCACTCTGTCTGAATTATACCTTTTACCATAACATCATAAATTGTTCAAATTTTTCGCTTTGTTTTCTTTATTTTCATACCGATTACGCACAGAAAAAAATACACAAGATGCTCTATATGGACGTGGTATGCTTATTATGAAAGGGCATTCTTATTGACTACTATTCCAAAGCTTTGGGAGATCAAAGATGATATATTGTAATTGTAAAAGCATTTTTGTCTGTAGCTATCGGGCTGAATAAATTGCTTATTTAGTCACAATTGCTTAAACCGTGTGTCACAATATATTATCAGGATTGTTTTGTCAACAACAATATCACATAGTATATGATGCGCAGCGCTTCTTACGTCCTTAATCAGTTGCTCAGTGTCATTTAAGTCAATAATGATTCGAGGGGCATTGGTTTAAACTGAACCTGCTTCGATATACCGTTCACCGGATGGAGTCCGCTTGTCGACCATCCGGTTATGAGCGTGTCAGTTGTTGCGGCTCCGGCAGTCGATGGGTTGCTTTTTAAGAGGTTTCCTCCCGATTTTCCACAGAAATAAGGCTAGATGCAATGTGAAGTCGACAATCCGTTGACATATAAGTGAAATATCCTGAGTACCACGTTAAACCCCAATCAAACAAATAAAAGTGACTGAGTGTGTGGTTTAAATGATCTTCCTGTTGATAGTTGCACTCAGCTTTAGGCGGCGAAACGAAACCACTGTGTGTCTGGTTTTTGTATATATCTTGTGATTGTGTTCTAACTTTTGGCCACGTGAGGGAGCGGGTGGGCCATGGCCCTGCAGAATACTCGCTCGGCTTCCTCGGTCGATCGTAAGAGGCGAGAACAGAGGTTGCTTTCCGTTGCCCTGGTGTTTGCAGAGCTAAAGGGTAACAGGGATCAGATTTGTTTGTGATGTTCTATATTTGTGTCCGTCGTCATATAAGTGAAATACCCTTCAGTACGACGTTAAACAGCAAACAAACAAACAAACTTTTGTTGACGGTCATGTGGATTATGATATTTGCGATGGAATCAATCAACAGGACTAACTTTATTAGTTATAAAACATTTTATCATCAAATAATGAAACACAACTGTGAAATGGAATACAATAATAAACAGAGTGACAAAAGAGACCACCTATTAACAAGGCCAATGAATTCATTAATTGTATATAACACCAGTAAATTTCTCTATTTATCAATTGTAGGTTCTTTGGCAAGTAGACTTATCTTTGGGGAATATGTTGTACACAAGTAGCCCTGTTATATATTTGCAAATCTGTCCAGATTGTATGATGTAAATATGTCCACGAACAAAGCATGTGGTGCAGAGGTTTTAATCCAAGCAATCTTACAAAAAAACGATAGTAAACATTACACGACACCCACGCTCCTTTATTAAAAAGTAGGTATATTTTGAAATCTGAAGCGAAATATTGTTCTGGCAGCCGCATAAGAATTACTTTGTTACCTTTCACATTGCACTAGTGTTGTGATGCTTTGTACTTATCGCAAAACAATCTTATCATACAAGTACGGTGATAAACACTGATCAATTAATCAAAAATACTTTATAAATGATCCAGAAATTTATATCAAATCGAGACGAAACGTATCCGTAAAGCAAGATGCAAAACTTGGCTATCCTTTCTTGAGTTTTTATCCAAGAATCTTGTCTTGCGATAAATATGATGATGTGCTATGAATTACTATTTAATTCTAGAAATACCTCAACATGAATTAAAGTGCACCGAGATAGCTAAGGTAGTCTCTCTCCAACCATGATATCAATAAAACGAAATGGCTCCACAGGAAAACGTACAGATGACATTTGGCAGAAACATAGCCACAACGGTTTTAGTACAATAATTCCATATCGCACGACACAAACACATTTTCTTACTCCAACTATAGATTTTACCGAACACATTCAGAACATTAGCTTCAACACAAAGTGTCTGTTAAGGCATTACTGCATTACAACTCACATTCAAATACAAAAAACAGGTGTCGTGAGTTTTGTCCACAATATTAGTTTAACAAGATTGACGTCTCGATATTGTTTTCGAATCCGCTACCAGCTGGACTACACAACAATACCTTTAGGGAAGCATTTTGTGAAATCAAAACTAATTCGGAAATTGGAACAAAGATCATACAGTAGAATACTTTGTAAGCACTCTATGTACGAAGTGTGGCGCTTTACGAAGCCAATTCCTGGCAGATGTATTTTTTTTTTTGTTGAAATCATAAGTTTCTGTGACCGTAACCGTTTCTGGAGACATCTTCCGAGAACACCATATGGCTAGGAGTTTTAAACATAGCCAAAACACTGACTTTAATTTAACAGTAACAACCAAATTCAAAACTAGCAATACTAATAAAAATTTAAACATTAAATCCTTTACTGAAAAAAAAAACCTTCCAAAATCAGCAACCCTTTCAAAGTCTTGTAACGAAGGAATAATTTTCAACAACATTTCGCAAAATGAATATTTTCTGTAAAATTTGCTTTAATGAAGTGAACTCTTCACACCCATGCTGTTAGATTCTCCATGATGTATAACGTTCATAACTGTACGTCACCGGGGTCCAGTTCTCGTCCGATACTATCTAATGTCTGTGTACTGATACTTGTCCCATTGCTGCATGTTTGAGTTGCGCTGGTTGATCGACTCAAACCACTACTAAATGAACTTGAGGGTTTTAAACGTTGTGACATCTCCATATCTGAAAGTACAAGCGCTTGATTTTATGTATACATTACAGAGAAGTGACACAACGTCGTCCAGGCGGTCTCTCGCATCTTAACTTACTGGAACCCACATTTTAAAGCTTTCATATTACACGTAAATATAGGTGTATATTGAATTTGCATGATAATAACACTGTGTAAGACCACCCCTGAATATCCTAGTACACTGAATACATCCATAACTTCAGTTACCATTGAGTGATTGATATCAATTACCTTTCACTCTGATGGACTCATGTAATCGCTAGAACGAAATCAGGTGATGATGTCTACCCACAGATTACATAATGATATAGGCTGAGGTTACAATATCATGTCATTCGCAGCCTTTTACTTGGGTATGGGACATTCGTTGAGCTGGTTTTTACGTGGTATCCCACCCTATCTATGTTGGACAGGGAGATGATGAGTATAAGTGAAATGCTCTTAAGTACTACGCCAAACCACAATCAAATGAATAAACCCTGACTCCAAATTTACTAATACGGAACACACATTAAGGCCTATCTCATATGATCAACTTATTCACATTGAAACCTCCAAGCTTGTCAATGCATTCAAATTGGTTTGATTCATCTATTAGAGTTTAACGCCGTATTTCAGGTTATTTCAAGCACCCTACAGCTTGCCAGCCGAATGGGTGGAGGCAACCACATATACAGGTATTCGACAAAATTGTTAGTCAGATTCGTCTCCTGCTTACGCTATACATATAGCAGATGTGACATCATATTGATTATCTAATAGCTAAATTTCGGGGCTAGTCTCGTAGTTTTCATACATATTAAACTAGACCATACCCTTTAGCCTTCTGATTACCTAACATACCATCAGATTGCGTACCAGAGTCGACACGAGAAGACGTCGAGTTGTACTTGTAGGACACTGAGGAGGACTTGGATGCCATCATAGACTGGCGGACGTTCCTTTCTGGATGGAAAAGTATGATGTAAAGTTTTGGGGTGAACATACAGACCAAGGCCACAGTTCCGCTTAGACTGATTGTAAAACACATAGTAGCAATTCTGATTTCTATATTTTTGTCTGTGCTGAAATATATGGGCACAAAAGCCAGCCATATAATACATGTAGTATACATAGTAAATCCTATATACTTAGATTCGTTGAAAGCCTCGGGAATCTTTCTAGTCAATATTGCATAAATTGTGCATACGATGATGAGTATATTAGGATACGACAGAGCAATCATGTAAGAAAATCCCACCCATGCCAAACACACTAATTGATGATCGTCTCTGTTGGCGTGGAATGGTATAGCCTTTGGCGGAGTCATAAATAACCAGAGAATACCAATTATAACTTGTAAGCTAATGAGCCCAAAACATATAAATAGTTGAGACTTAGGGCTGATAAACTTGGGTCTTTTGGCTGTTCTTTTCCCAGCACGAAATATTCTAGCAATTCTGTTGGTTTTTGTCAAAATGGCGCCATAGCAGAGCGCGAAACAAAGACCGATACCAAACCGTTGAATACCACACATAATTATCCCAGGTCTGACGATTAAAACGAACGTCATTGAATAACATAGGAAGATCCCGGACAATAAAACAAAGCTGAGCTCTCTCCCGGAGGCCTTCACCACTGGCGTGTCGCTGTATTTCGAGAAGACGATGATCACAAAAGCTGTCGCGATTATTCCAATGGAAGAAAATATCATGGCGCCTATTGCCACACCATGTGAATATGTGAGGTATATCGGAGGTATCGGAACACACTCGGTTTTATTGACGTTCGGTAAGGTTCCCATATCACACTGCTCGCACCTGGCCGCTGTTGGTAAATACTGGTACTTGGTACAGGTTATACAAGTCCAACAGCAAGACCCATCGTTAACGGGTTCCTGCGCCTGCCCAGGACTACACGGATGACTACACACAGACTCGGGATGACCAGGCTCTTCCGCTCTAAACTGTAACAATGTCTGATTTATCTGGAAAAAAAAAACATATTGTTTAAATTGCACGTACGCTAAAATGCTTGTGAGTACAATCCTTGGATGTATTTGACCTAGACTTAATTTAAGACAATATCCCCATTTTGTTTTCTGGCTAGCTACTTTATTACATCGCGACCCCTGTGCAGCTTGTGCATACCATACGTCCAGATGAAAAGTCATTGGGTGAAAGAAACCGAGAACGGTTTATTGGCATTCTAATGCTGGTCATTATTCAATTAAATTTAATCTATTCAAGTAAAGCATTATTTATTTTTCGCCAGAGATCAACAATGTCTCAAACTAAATGCTCGTGTTAATTATAATAATTTCCACATTAATATATCATCTATAACCCAATCGCAAATCTTATCACAGAGGATTGCGCGATAAATGAAATATATTCACTAACGCGAAAGAACGACCAAAGATGGCCGTTTCTTTAAGAGTAATTCCAGAGAGTCCACGCGTGAGGAAAGCAATTGGTTGATCTGATTTTCACGTTGACCTGAATTGTAACGTGTTGGTTGGGTTTCATCAATAGAGGTTATCGTAATGCACTGACAAAATGAACTAAAATTATAAAATACGACGCTACATCATGCAGTTTATCAAACAGTATTTACACAACCAGTACTCAACCGTTTAACACACCTTGAACCGATTACTATACCTGTGTAAGTTTGCCGTCGATAAAATAGCCGACTGTTACCCATCTGAAATCATCTGGACCAAATTTTCGGAAATTCAGAATCCTATATTTGTTTGGACCATCACCATTATTAAGGAAATTAAACTGCTGGCCAGATAAACCTGAATAATATAAGGTATTGTTATACCCTTTGCCAAAGTGTTTTGTTCGCATTGGTCGAAACATGTCACGTGGCATTTAAAACCAAAACATGATTGCTATTGATGCCGTGCAATTAAACATATATTGCACGCTGAAGCGGGGGAGATTACAAATCATTCCCGTGCCCCCCAAAGTTATCTCCTCTTGGCCCACATAGAAGCGTTCTCTAATAAAGCAGATGTCAATCCCGTCACTTGTCATTTGATGTTGTTACACCGACTTTATTGTAAGTTTAAATTCTCTGCAAATGTCTTTGTTACACCAATTCATGATGTTCCTTTTTCAAACATGCAGTATTTGTATATTATCTGCGCTTTAATTGACTTAGTATTCGATCTGATGTGGTAAAGATGGAACGGACTTAGAACGGGCAACCATTTAATTCCATTCGTTTGGGCAACATTTCAGGGTGTACGGCATTAAACAATGGAGTAAAAAAAAAATCTGCATTGCTGCTTTTACCTGTGAAATTAACTCTGTACAGTTCAGATTTAACCATTTCACCATCCGGTGGATCCATCTCGTCGCAAACACCAGATCTCCCGTCACAAACTTGAGCATGGAGATTCTGTCGTACGGAAAAACACAATACAGTGAACAATACTTTTACAGACAGCCAAGCATATGAGTGAATCACAAGTATAATGATAAACAGCTAAACAATACACTGATGACTTCATCTTAAAGCTCAGTGTTTTTTGCTACTGTCTTAAGTCAAATTCCTGTAAACGTACCATTTGAGGTTTTAAATGTAAGCCGCTGAAAGTCAGTATTTAAGCTAAGTCTGAAATGCGAAACCTAATATTGACAGTGAAAACAAACAATGTAACAGTTCAGACTCAATCAGACCTAAGACAAAGTTTGCGGAACTATGATCGCATGAACTGTACTAGATGTTCAGGCATGTCGCATAACGACAGTTTTAAATGGCAAAAAATCAGCAAACTGTAATCATATTAGCGTAAATACAGACAGTGGCATAGTGTTAAGCGAGTGCACCTGCTAATCCTACTTCGATGTACCGTTCACAGAATCAAGTCCGTCTGTCGACCCTCAGGTATATGTTTTTTGTTTGATTTGGGTTTAACCTCGTACTCAATGATATTTCACTTGTATGACGATGGATTGTCCACTTCACACTGCACCTAGCCTTATTACGGTGTAAAACCGTTAGAAAACCTCGTAAAAATAACCCCCGCGATTGCCGGACCACAACATGTGACTCGCTCATATACATGCTGGTCGACTTGATCCCATGAAAAATCGAAGCAATTCAGTTAGGTTAGCGGGCACGCTACCACTAAGCCACGGAAGCGGGCCTCTCAGGTATATGAGTGAGCCAGAAGATGTGCCTCCCGCAATCCCGGAGGTGGTTTTTACAAGGTTTACTCTTGGTTTTCCACTTAGACAACAAACAGTGTGAAGTGGACAATCAGTCATCATACAAGTGAAATGCCCTTGAGTAAGATGTTGAAACCTAATCTTACAAACAAACACATCTTCATGTATTGAATTTAATTTCCATAAGATGAGTGTTAATTTCCTTCAATTTTAGGAATGACATTGTCTAATAAAAGTAAATACTATAGTTTAACCTTGCAGCACCAAAAAAGCGGAATCGAACGGAAAGTTTGTTTTTGTTTACAGAATCCAGACATTGTGTTGGTGCACTACCTGAATGTACCATACACAGACAACAGTAAATTGACCATACCCACCCTGTCATACTACATGGAGAAGAAGGAGTGGACTAAAGAGGAGTTGGTTGACCAACTCAGACCAATGTGTACGTTAACAATTCATTCTCCACTTTCAACAAACACCACAGTGGCTGGTGGTTGGAGGGAGATTCCTGGTGCCCTCAGAGCTAAAGGGGAATAGAAAGCCCATTTGTTTGTAATGTGTTTGTATCTCATTGTGTAGACCTTAAAATTGGTTCTTAAAAATTTTGATATTACCTAAGATTTGCATTTGCTGCTGCTTTAGTGTTTTTCTAAACACGTAGTTGTGTATTTATCAAAAATAAAGCCGAATTTCTTTATATTAATACAAACTTGATTGATGATCAGATTGACAAAATTTGTCATAATCAGTAACAAAAGGCAAATTAAGACAAACTTTTGAAACAATTTGGGAAACTTAATAATCAATCCGCATAAAATAAGTTTGCACAGCCATAGGGAGACACAGTTCGGCCCATTCTCCCAAATAACACAGACATGTTCTGTGAATGTCCTGTATTTGTCCTCTTTGTCATTGTTTGTTCCAGTGGAGTTTTCGCTGTCATGTCGTCATGTGACTGAAATAACTTTATGCACAACTTTAAACATCGATCACGCAAACATGCCAGTGTTAAATTCCAGTCAAATCAACTAATCAACTTACGCAAATATAACATTTCTATATCATAAAATGCAATAATTTCAGACTTTTACCAGTTTGGATATAAAACACAATGCTGACCTGGGGCTGTAAATTTGCAACAACATCTCGTTGCACCATGATATCCTATGTGTGTTTTGTCTTTTCATGATTAGTTTTGAGTCTGATATGATTACCTTCAAGCATTGAGGGGCGTGCCTTAAGCTCTTCATAGGAAGCTTCCTGTCAGCCCTCTCAGAGCTAAGGGCTAACAGGAAGGCAATCTGTTTATGGTGTCATTGTCTGGTCTTATCATTGTCTGGTCTTGTGGTTGTCTGTTTTTATCATTGTCCGGTCTTATCATTGTCGGTCTTGTCATTGTCTAGTCTTATCATTGACCGGTCTTATCATTGTCAGTCTTGTCATTGTCGGTCTTGTCATTGTCTAGTCTTATCATTGTCTGGTCTTATCATTGTCTGGTCTTGTGATTGTCTGGTATATCATTGTCCGGTCTTGTCATCGTCTGGACTTATCGTTGACTGGTCTTGTCATTGTCTGGTCTTATCATTGTCCAGTCTTTTATTGTCTGGTAGTGCCATTGTCTATTCAATCTGTTTGTGATATCTTCTCATTGCCTGGCTTTGTCCGGTCTTGTCATTGGTCATTGTCTGGCCTTATCCAGTCTGGTCTTTTTCCAGTCTTGTCATTGTCCGGTCTTGTCATTGTCCTATCTTGTCATTGTCCAGTCTTGTCATTGTCCGGTCTTGTCATTGTCCGGTCTTATCACTGTCCAGCCTTATCATTGTCGGTCTTGTCATTTTCTGGTCTTATCATTGTCCGGTCTTATCATTGTCTGGTCTTGTGATTGTCTGGTATTCTTATTGTCCGGTCTTGTGATTGTCTGGACTTATCATTGTCTGGTCTTGCCATTGTCCGATCTTGTCATTGTCCAGTCTTGGCATTGTCTGTTCTTGTCATTGTTCGGTCTTATCATTGTCCGGTCTTGTCATTGTTCTGTCTTGTCATTGTCCTATCTTGTCATTTTCCAGTCTTGTCATTGTCCGGTCTTGGCATTGTCTGGTCTTGTTGTCCGGCCTTGCCATTGTCCGGTCTTGTCATTGTTTGTTCCTGTGAATATTCTTTGTAAATACTTGTCTGTGATCAGGATAAGTAAAACTGACAAGAAGATGATTTAAGTCAATGTTGATTTTCCTGTTTTCAGTTTGTACTGGCAGAGAACCAAATCAAGAAAATAAGGATACTGTGAGTTGATAATTTTTTTTGTGAATTTCTATTTTCCTTTTTGTATTCAATTGCTACATTTTTATTGAAGTAGAAAGAAATGGGAGAAAAAACCTGCATCATACCCAATATAATAGATTTTTTTATACACAGGCCGTTTGTGAAAGGTTCGTACAAATTTACTGTACGTGGTTTATTACAGAGTAATGCGCTACAATGCACTAATATTTGAAAAAATCTGTTAGAGTATAACAGGCCTGGAAGTTCTGAAAATATTGTGTGAAGACATGTTTTCAATTTTGTCCTGCAGGCTTCACAGCTTGATTCTGCTAGTGTCATTTATTGTTGGAATACACCAGTGTCATATAAGTGAAATACCCTTTAGCTCGACTTAAAACAGCAATCAATCAATCCTGCAAATGTTTATAAATTGCC
>JARFOD010027818.1:0-10723 GCA_031763545.1 Mopalia muscosa
TCGAGGAGGCAGCAAACTTGATTATGGGTGAAATCTACAGACTGTATGGAAACAGCAAACTTGGTTATGGGTGTATCCAGGAGGCAACAAACTTGATTATGGGTGAAATCTATAGACTATTTGGAAACAGCAAACTTGGTTATGGGTGTATCGAGGAGGCAGCAAACTTGATTATGGGTGAGATGTACAGATTTCATATCTAGACAGCAAACTTGATTAGTTTTAATCGTCAGATTTTAAACAGCACTATTTTGAGAACGAGATTATTTCGACAGCTAAGGAAGCTTGTTTAAATTATATCACAATGTATGTGTGATAACCACCTCTTTATTTACATTGATAAATAGACACATCGAACTATTGACAAAATAACATTCCTTTTCAAACATTCACGCATTCTTAAACATTTCTAAATGACAACAATACTCATTAAAATCTGGGGACAACTTTCTATAATAAAAGAGCAAGCAAGACGGATTAAGTTTCAGGATACACAGATGCAATCTAGGTGGTTAAATGAATTAAAAAATAATCCCTCAAAATAATTGCTAACCCATTCCACAAATGCATCCTGGGCATCATGATAATTTGGTAATATTTGGTAATAGACAGGCCAAATGTAAAAGGAAATTATTACTCAGCGTGTATACAGCAACAGTCCTGTTGACACAGTGGGAACTAGAATATATATTTTGTGTTCGATATTTGTGAGCATCCTTTTCTGCAAATTACGACATAAGCATCATAACTTAATCAGGCATCCAGAAGAAAGTCGAGAAGAATATGAAAACGGTGGTGTTCATGATGCTGTTGTTGAAGAAGAAGACCCATAAGTGCCATTGGGTCGAGAACAGCAATGAGGAAAGCGGAGACCAACATGGCGACGGCCAGGTGTTACCTTAAGAATATCCCATGCATATCACCGACAACAAATACCAATAAACTTCAGCGATTCTGACAATGCCGCCTGATTCAATCGAATAAATTAATACAAACCTTCATTATAACCCAAATCACACGGTCGACGCCTTCGTAACATCCTTCGGCGCCGCACAAAGGCATGGCGACGGCGCAGAACGCTGTTACACGACGCATGACTTGTTTACCTACTTCAACTTCCACTGTGTGCACCGTGGGTGCCATCGACACCGCATGACGCCGTCGTGGTGTCACAAAATGGCGTAGTGACGGCACAGAACTCTGTCATGGCACATGTGGCGTCGCACGACGCCGTAGAAAGCCGTCGTGACATCTTTACGCGGCATGACGCCGATGCCAGGCGTTGTAGCACATGCAGTCAGACAGGCTGGCAGTTGTGCTAGTTGAACGACCTCTCCGCCATTGAACCCACCCCCTGCATAATAGTATACCTAGTCAGCGACAGTCAGCCATGTTGGGTATGTGTAGCTAAGGGAGACAACTCCTCACGCCATTGTTGTTACCCCACAGCACCCCATTTCAAATCTGGTCACATCTCGGCTATAATCCCCGCATTCCCATTGGTCAACAGTGTCGCCTCAGTTCAGACATGCTTTGAGGGTGTGTTAACCATGTTGGTTATGTGTAGCTAAGGGAGATAACTCATTATGTCATTGCTCTGACCCCCACGCCACTTCGCGTCAAATATCGTCACATTTCGTCAACAACCTTTCCTTTCATTATGTAATAGCAAATGTTAGCCCAAATGCCACACATCGCAGTGTGCAAAGTATCAGTAGAGGTCCCACCTTCATCCAACCTCGAACAACCAGAATAAAAGCTCCCCTTCCATGTTGTGCAGCGCCGCTTCAGTTCAGACATGCAGTGACGTTGTATCCACAGGTCGTTATTGTGACGATCACTTTTACACGAAATATTGACGTAATGGCACATTTTAACCGTCAGGTATAGAAATAATTCAACCCATCTACACTTTTTTAAACCCCTGACTCGAGACCATATTCTCCGCGCTTGTATATAAGACATGCTTCCTCTCTTTAGGCAACGGAGTTTAGGGGTTTCAGTCATAGGTTCTAGTTTTATTAAAACCTCTGTCGTCATTTTGACACAGTCAAAACCTGAGCCACCGCAGGCGTTGAGGGTTGTAGTTCTATCTCTAACACGGTATTAGCGATTTAATATGGTGTTAGCCACTAATACTCTTTCGAGCAACTGGCCCCAGAACCATTGTCTTGGCGCCAGCCTGTGACGTCACGTGATTTAATAGTGTCAAAACCGATGCTTTCCGTTTTTCGAAAGAACACCACGCTCTCTTCGCACTTTATTTCATAATAAAGACAACCCTTACTTATTAGGTACTAAGGTGATAACGCACACAGCCTTTTTTATATGTAGTCGGCAGCCAAAATGTTGCTTATTACATATAACGCACAACCCTTCGTTATTAAGTAATAGCAAATAATAAAGCAACTACTCACTCTAAACTAATAGCGTGGCCATAACTCAATAAACAGGACAAATGTCAATATATTTTCCAACAACATAAAGCGTTTTATAGTCTTATTTATTTAACGTTATGCTGTGGATACTGGGTATTGTTTTTCTGTTAATCGGGATTTGTCAATGTCCATTGTATTTGATCTTCACTTCACTCGATCAACCGTTAGGAATGGTATTTTCTGTCATTGGTTAACAGCGCTGGTCAATCAAAACAATATCCGATTGCCTTGGAGATCAAATTACATTCGGCTATTCAAATATTTTTAGCGTCTTGCGTGCAAGGGTCATTTTGTCTGATTGCTAGAGGACTGATGCACAGAATGCTACAGAGGCAACCTAGCCGACTCGCTCGTTGAAATCAAATAGTTATTCGAAAAAGCAAGGAAAATTGTACAGTTGCTGTCTGTCTGTCTTCCTGTCTGCTTCGACAGCCACTCTCTCTAGATCTAAGCATCCAGGAAGAGAGACAGAGAGCAACTGTAAAATTGTCCTTGCTTTTTCGAAAACGTATTTAATTTCAACGAGCGAGTCAGCTAGGTTGCCTCTGTCGCATTTCCCCGCTTTCTCGATGTACTATTTGATTGTTATTTCATATATAAACATACAGGAAAAGTGGTTTTAAATAATGATTAAATTTCATGTGTAGCCATTAAGGACCATAAAAATCATGTTCATAATTTAACCAGTTTCACCGGAAGTGCTATGGAAATGTAAGAGAGTAAAAATGATAAGTTAGACCACTGAAAGTATGTCAATAGCGCGTATGCCCTCCACGGGCGTTCACAACTGCGACGCGATGTCTCCTGATGGATTGAATGATGCGTCTGAACACAGCTTGGGAGATGCGTCGCCATAATTGAATCAACGTGGCACCAAGTTCCTGCAAATTGTGTGGAGGGTTCCTTACTTGACGGAGTCTTCAGCCCAACACATCCCATACATGTTCTATGGCAGTATCATGCAGCAGTTAGGTTTCCTTGAACGACCATCAGTCGGTAACGGGCAGGACCATTAAATCCCATAACCCTGGCAACGTCAGTGACCGACGTTCCTGTATTCAGCATGCCAATAGCACGTTCACGTTGAATGTGGTATTTCAAGTCAACGGATAATTTACCGTAAGAACTTGTTTTTCCGAGATGTCACTCTACTGTGCTAACGTGGGCTCAATTGCACGTGTCTCATAAGGTCACGTGACTAGGAACACAAGGAAATATGCTTTATCCTTGATGTATTCTCACACGAACTGCATGCTTGTGCACGTCAGAGTTGCTGTGTGTCATGTCTTTGACAATGAATTTACCTCTAATAATATTAAGTTTCAAGAAAATATTTAGAAATTTATGAGGGTGAAGTTTCTTTTCCGACTGAGAATATAACAAACTGTTTCAATTAATAGATTGTGACATAGTTGTATGTGGTTTAAACAATGACTTCTTCCCCATACGTGTATGTCATCAAGCTTTTGACCAATCAAATGCGTTGGTTTTTGTCACCATTTTAAATCGATTTTTATTGATGAATTAAATATAAAAAACAAAACCAACATTTCACTTGATGGAAACATATTTTAAGACATGTTTCATCAGATGAAAATAAGTTATTATTAATGCTTGTGGACATTTAGGCAACAACCAATTAACTTCTTGCAAATGGAGTGCACAGTGTGTGTCCTTCACAAGTATCAGTAACAAACAAAACCAAATATAGGTCTACATTTATTTATAACAAACCAGACCAAATATATCCTAAGAATGGCTAATTTCCCAAACAAACCAAAATGCAGATAACGAATGTTCCATGAGTTCACTTTAGTGTCAATTATAAGCCTACCTGACCAAATATACCTTAATGACCGAGTGTCCAACTATAGCTCACATGAATGCCTCCATAACTTGTGTATTGGTTAGAATCCTACCTGATCAAACATACCTTCAGAATGAACCAAAGCATGGAGTTTCAATAAAAAACCAACCACCATTCTTTCAAAAAAGTCATTAAATTATTATAGACTGGAGCTAATACAGGATCTGAGATGGTGTGACGTCATCTAATACAAGATTAAATTTAATGGTGCTTCGAAAAACTGCCCCTGGAAAAGTTTGTTGGGGGTTTCACATTGAACTTCTGATATAGGGCCCTTGTTGACTGCGTGCTAACCTTTAAGGTGAATGACTGAAGAGTATTTCACTTATGTTTGTTTGGTGGGGTTTAACAGTATACTTAAGCTTATTTCACTCACATAATGGCGAGCAGTACAATGGGTGAAGGAAACCAACCTTAACGTCACTGGTCCCTGGTAACGAAGACAGTTCAATCATGTGATTCAATAACAAGACTTCACACACAGATCAGCTCACAGTGGTGTAGTCCGACAATCATTGATACAGCACAACCATAAACTATGAGGTGTTGATACTTTTGAAAAGTTAATCTTCCTCCAGATTGATCCTGGAATGATAAACCTGTAATAAGTCATGGTGCAATAAAAACTTTGTTTAATGGGGGTCTCGTTACGTCAAAAAGTGGACGTTGCAGGCGGTCCTCTGACGGTCTTGATTTGTAGCCTTTTCAGTAACGTCATGATGCATAAATGTGTATGACGTCATTTAAAAGCTCCACTATCACGACTGTTGTGATGTCAGAGGACCACTTTGCAAGGATTTTTTTAAAATTTACCTCCCTTGTCAATTTCTCGAGACTACCATTGGGGTTTAACTTTGTACTCAAGGGGTATTACACTTGTATGACGATGGATTGTCCACATCACACTGCTCTTTGCCTTATTACGAATTGTCCACTTCACACTGCTCCTTGCCTTATTACGGTGGAAAACCTCGCAAAAATCCTCTCCGGAGCGACAATATGTGACTCGCTCAAATACCGGGATGGTCGACAGACCGACTCCGTCCCGTGAACGGTACATCGCAGGATTAAGTTTGTTTGTTTGATTGGTGGTATTTCACTTTTATGACGGACACAAATACAGATCACAAACCAATCTGCTTCCCGTTACCATTTAGCTCTGAGAACACCAGGGCAACAGAAATCAACCTCTTTTCTCACCTCTTACGATCGACCGAGGAAGCCGAGGGAGTATTCTGCAGGGCCACAGGATTAAGAGGGGCACTCGCTAAGCCATAGCCGTGGGCCATGCTGTTAAAAGGAAATGTACACCATTAAGAGGCACCACAACAGCTTCGTTGTGAAGCTCTATACATTTATTTACTCTATACAGGAAGTAAGTAAAACAGAACATTAAGAATTTATCACCTTTATTTAACTTTTTTGACAGTCATAAACCTAGTGAAACAAAGCTTTTATTTCTGTGGAATTCAAGGAAATCATTTCTGTTTTAAATTTAATCAAGTAAACAACTGTTCTCTAGAAGTCTCATTATCATAGCAAATATTTTCTGATACTTCTTCTGATAATGGACTCTTCTTCCCTGCCAAAAGTGCAGAAAAAAAATTGGTCACCATGGTCACAGAGGAAACCATTTTGAAAACAGGGGTTTAAGGATATTTACTTTGTCATAAATAATAAACTCGTACATAATATGGGAAACCAAAAGATAATACGAGATAAATAAGACATTAAAGAAAACTTTTAACATAAATGTTTGACGGACTCGCATCAAACATAGTAATTAAGTGGTACATAATAAATATAGTAAACATCATATACTTATGAAATTGATGATATAGTTTCCAGAAAAGAGGACAAAATTATTAAGTTAAAATGATGACAGCCTTAAGGTTTTCACACAGATAAGGCCTACTGATAAAAATTTGACAATTATCCAACCAAGACATTTAAAACACTATATCCAGGATTTCCAGTCCCTTTCTTTTTGCCTTGAAAACACCATATTAGGACTTCATTAAATATCACATGATAAATTACTAGCCAATCAAGGCGAATAACCCCAACCCCTAGGGAATCCAGGATTTAATCTGTTAAAAATGTTTGTTATGTGTGTTAAGTAAAATTGCGCCAAAATATAAACTAATGTGAAGTTTTTAAAAGTGGACTTGTAGAGGACCACAGAATTGTTGACATTCACCTATTTAAGAAATCCTATTGGCATCTAAACTTTAGCCCTTTTCAATTACAACTGTTTAAATCTAAATGTTTTCTTACTCATATTGTGTCTCAACATTCTCTAAAAAAGAATAATATGTATTTGCATAGAACATTGTTAAACTATTTTACCATTTAATGTCAGAATTCCACTTTCGCACAAGTCAAACAAATTCAAACAATCATCTTTATCAAATTATCCTAGACAATGGGCCATTGTGAAAAAATGTAGTGTGCAAAAAGAAAATAAATGCACTAGTATTTATTAATGATATTATTTTCAGTCTATTTGTTTTGTTTTTTTTCGTACTACCTGTTGTGACTGCGGTCCTATTTCTTGAATAATGTAGTTATTAGAAATATAAATCTTTTTTCTGTGTAGAGAACAGAATTAAACCATGGAAGACATAAGGAAACCGACTATCCTTCTATAATTATATCAGAGAAAAAACCCACTAGGATCATTGACTAAATTGTTAACTTTTCTAAAGATATTATTATTAAACAGGAAAGATTTTAGAAAAAAAATATACTTTTATCTTAGTTGAACAGATTTTTTGTATGCGGAAAAAAGAACAAATCAAATTGAAACTTCCTGTACTATTGACAACAAAAAAATTATTCATCATAGAGAAATTCATGAGTAAAAGCATATCTCTTGTGAAAAACTTGTGCGTTGAAGTTTTTGAAAGTTCTGCTGATCAAACTAAATAACAGATAATGGAATTCAGATAAAATTTATATCTTAAACTTCAGATGAAGAAAGATAGTCGAAGTTGGAATAATCTTTACTGTAATGAAATAAAAAGTTCCCAATCAAAATTCCGGTACCAATATATTGAAATTAAAGTGAACTATTGTCACTGCATGATTTTTTTAACATCAAGAAGTCAGATCTAGATGAAAATTTAATTTCACAAAACGTGGCAAAGCATATTATAAATTTCTGTAAACAATTCTATGAGGAACAAAAAATTGCCAAGAAATAAAACACATGGACATTTAAAAATGAAAAACCACTATATTCAGCACCAGATAGGCTAGCACTTCATCAGTTTTGTTTTCTAGTCAATTTTTAACAGCTAACAACAAGTAGTGACTTCATCAGTTGAAAGAACATTTTTTTTATCTTTTCTTAAATATGTAAATCAAACAGTCGCCATCCCAAAAACATATGCATAGTATTTGCATCCAACAGAACAAAAAAATTTTTGGACAAAAAAAAAGAAAAAAGTACATATTTTTTTTAAACACAAGGGAAGTAACAAAAATATACAGTGAAACAAAAACAAAAAATGAAGTAAACAGACCAATACAATCAATAAGTAGTTTTGAAATCATGGATAATTCAAGGGAAAAAATACTTGGAATATTTTTATCCCTTACTATCCAAAAGGACCATTTATTTTTCTATCAACAGTAACTTTGGTGAGTGATAACTGGAAAGTTTTTGAAACTTAAGTGACAACTGGGAATACCAGAAGTACAGGTGAGAACAGGTACAAATCTGTCCACTTACAAATAGTATGTCAGTTTATTTAGTTTGAATAATATGTTTATCTGACAACTAACTTTTATACAATTAACCTTTTTTACTTCTATATGCACACCTTAATCTGAATACAATGCAAGTCACAATTTAAGAATTCGCCCATTACTGACATCTTTCTTTGACACCCCTATAGAACAGAATAGAGAGGTCCAAAAACAAAAATATTGTCATCAAAATGGGTTTGTCTCATAAATTAAATAGGGGTGTTGCTAGACTAGTCAGAATGATTATGATTTTCAATAAATATGTCAATATCGTATCTACAGATAAACATGTATACAGTTTTGCGTTTAATTTTACTCAATAAACAGCCTCTTTTTCTGTACAAACTCATAAATATTTCACTGTCTTTAAGTCTTACATGTTTGTATTAAAATAGAGATTTATAGTTCAAGTTCTGTGTTACAATTTCCTAGATTACGTCATACGTAGATGTGGCGGTCGATTTTGAGTCCCAGGATATGGTGAGCGCTTCGGTTTAGAGTTTTTGGTAGCTATCGCGGGAGATCGGGATCTTCGAGGAAGGCTGGAGGCAGATGTAACATCCATAGCTTCTTCACCGTTGGCATGGAAACCGTTTGCTACTTGCATTTCTTGCGGAAGGGCAAGTTCTTCAATGGGTGCACATTTGGGAAGGCTGTAACAACAACAACATGTCTTAATATACTATTGATCATTAGAACTCCCTTATAACTGAAAATATAAAGAAAACACATAAACAGTTTTAAAGAATAAAAGACAAAAAGCAGGTTAGTAGGACAGCAGAAAAATAACCAGAAAAGGTGTGTAAAAAAAAGAGACTGTATAATTAATGAAATGTTCAACAGGAGTCGAGGGAATTTCACTTTTGCTGTGAACTGCAATAGTCATGATGGAAAATAGGCACACCCACCTATGAAATGTAACGCCAGATTAAATCGCTAATAGCGGCTTAGAGATAGACCTTTAACATGGCTTGATGTCACCCAATAGCGGATGAAATTAAATAGCGGTTCAAGCAACCCACCCCAGGTGTACAAAGATAAGATCCTCTCAGACCCCATGATTGTGCAGACACATCAAAGCATTGTCTGTTGTCTTATATTATCCTCACAAGTTATTAATCCATCAGTAGTGTATCTGTCTTATCTTTCGATCCATTAACCCCGAAAGTAGGGGCTAAACTTCTTAATTTTTACCAAGCAGCTTTTTTATTCCGGAACAATGAACTACAGACTGCTTGAGTGTATTTTGTTTCTCAACTACATAGCTAGATATTATTACCTTGGTGTGGAAGACTGCAGTATAATTTATTGAGGTAGGTCATTACTAAACGTTGATTGGTTTTAAACATCGTGCTTAAGGGTATTTCACTTATATGGAGGCACTGTATTTCAACAATAATTGACAGTAGCACAACCAAGATGTAAGGCGTGTCCATATGTTGTAAAGTTAATTTTCCTCCAGTGCTAAGTAAAGACTCTTCAAGCAAACACAGATACCTACTGCTCAATCTTCCTATTAACCTTTATAATATTGTGTTTGTTTGATTGGTATTTAACATTGACTCAAGGTTATTTCACTTATATGATGACAAATTGTCCATTTCACACTGTTCCTTGCCCTCCCCCGTGATTGACGGAGCCACAACATGTGACTCAATCATATACCTGAGGGTCGACAGACGGACTTGATTCCTGTGAACAGTACATCGAATTAAGTTTAGAAAGCGCACTCGCTTACCGACCTACAACATTGTGAGTAAGGTTCTCTTAGGCTGTAAAGTGTAAACAAAATGATATCTTATGGACACCTACTGTCCCTGATTAAAACAGAATTAGTCATCCATATGAAAGCTTGCAGTAAGATAATTCCTCTACCACCTTCTAAATGTCAGCAAACACGTCAGAAAGCTACTGAAACATCACTGATAACATCACTTGCTTTGTTGGATTTGATCATATTGATTGGTGTGTTATGCCATACTTAGATTTGAGATTATTTGAATCCACTGACAGCAGGACACAAGCAGGGGCTTAGCCAGAAATCAGAAGTAGGGTGTCCAAAATGGTCATTTTTATTCACGTTTCAAATAACTGGGTGTCCAATTTTGACAATTTTCCTATCTCCTGCATGTTAAAATTTCTTTAAACAGGGTGTCCAAATGAGGCAATTGTTCACTTTAGGGTGTCCATTTGGATGGGTGGAGGGTTGTCTGCCCAAGCCCTTGGACACAAGGGCCTTGATGTCACCAGCAACCTAAGGAGGGCTGCCAGATATGACAAACACAACATGCAACAAAATGATATTATAAACAGATCGGCTTCACACCGACCCTTGGCTGAAGGAGCAAAAGGCAGCTACCAGCAACAACCTGCATCAACTCTTAAAGACAAGATGACAATGCTCCAACATTTTACTTGTTGTCAGAGATCATTTATTTTTAGGGTAAAAATTTCATCCACGTCCCCTTTGTGTGGAAAGTAAGAACATCTGTCCAGCTCTGAATAGCTGTAAATTCCTTTGAAACTCCTGGATTGCAGGTGGGGTTGTACTGTAACAAGCCTCGTGAGGGAGCGGGTGGGCCATGGCCCTGCAGAATACTCCCTCAGCTTCCTCGGTTGATCGTAAGAGACGAGAAAAGAGGTTGCTTTCTGTTGCCCTGGTGTT
>JARFOD010027839.1:0-10723 GCA_031763545.1 Mopalia muscosa
CGGGTCGACTGACATGGATTTAGCATTCTGCTATTCTCTGTATGAGCGTTTACATGAATATAAACGATATACTTTCCAGTGAAATGAAATTTGTTTTCTACCCATGTACACTATTATCGACTAGCCGATCAAGCTCACGCATGCTGACCGCCGTTCCCAAGTAGTATGTAGGATCGGGTGATAAATTAGTGGTCTTGAGAAATATTACTTTTTTCCAAGGGTGAGTGGCGGGAAATTTTTTTAATATTTGATGCCGATTGCCGGGAAGTTTCGAATTTTGTCTTGCCCTGCTCACGTAACGGAACGATAGATTACGTGGGTTTTAATTCACCTAACGGTAGATTGGTTACGCAAAATTTTGAAAAAATATGGCCTGCAGTGCATAAATACATTGCCATAATCTTACCAGGCATCTAGGAATCTGGAGCTTCAATGGACTCAACTTCAGTAAAGTTAGACCCCTATCTTGCCATTCTGGTTAAGACACTGCTTAATGATTGGGGTTTAATATTGTACTCAAGGGTATTTCACCAATATGACGACAGATTGTCCACTTCACACAATGTGTGATTAACACATACACCTGAGGGTCGTCAGATGGATTCGATCCTGTGAACGATACATTGAACAATTATTAGAAAGCGCACTCGCTACCACTTAGTCATGGCCCCCTCATGATTGGGAACATGGACTATACCTTAAGAGCTTTCTGTGTCTGTGTGGCTGTCTGTTCGTCATATTCCTCTTCAGTCAATTGTGGACAGAAAGATTTCACCAGCTTAACAGGTTCATCAAACTCATCTATATTCAGAGTAACAGTTGGGCTGTGGAATTCTGCCATAGCTTCAGGCTTTCAAACTTACCTAAAAAAACATATACATTAACATACCATGATTGTTTGTTTGCCAGGGGTTTTATGCTGTACTATTTCCCTCATTTGACAGCAAGCTTGTCCGAAAAAAATACTCTAGATGCTGCTTGCAACAAACAAAGGCAAGACAATCACAGGTCATTTATTTACAAAGGCAACAACGCCGTACTTTGCTTAAAGAGTAGAAGTGGGGCTCATACAATAGTTTTTTTTAGTTATTTTCTGATGGACAAAAACTAATGTCTGAGGTCTGTGACTCAGTGTCCATAAGTCCACAAATAAAATGTCCCAGCAAAATTAATTGGTAAAAAGAATACTACCTTGCCTGTTTACTTTTCTTTTCTAACATTTGCGATAAATTCTATCAACTTTTTAGTTGATATACACTGTCTGTCATATTTTTTAAACACAGCTCAATCTCAAAAGCTTAATATGTCACTCGCGGAAACTGGGATCAAAGTTAATTGGTAGAAAATAATTTTGTTTATTTCCTGCATATTTAGCATCGAACATGTATGAACATGTGAAACAGCATTAAAATATCAATAATTTCAGCAAACACATGTTTGAAAGACTTTGTAATACGTATAAACAGGATAAATGTCCAGAGAAATAATACGCCGAAATTAAATTTGCATACAGTGAACCTTTAACTCATGCCGCAAGAACCAATCACTGATCTGATTTTGCCAGCCACAAAACACAAAACTGTGGGTGCTTAGCCTCAACAATTTCAAAAAGAGAGGATCCCTGACATTGTTTTCACCATCAGGCATTATCAAACACCAAATGTCAGGGCCACTCAAACTATGCTGTCTGGTTCTCAGCACGTGATAATTTTTGTTGGAATTTACAGCTGTCATATAAGTGAAATAACCTTAAGTACTGCGTTGTTGCCTACAGAAATGATTGTGAAGCCTTAAAAAAAAAAAAACGAAATTTTTTGTTTACTATCACAGCCAAATGAGGCGAAGGTCCAGGGGCCGGCTAGGCCTCGGAAGCTCTAGAACCCCTAGACTGATGGAGATGCATTCTGATGGTTTTCAGAACTTAAGTGGAAATTTTTATTTTAAGAAAAAAAGAATTATCAACAGATTTCATCACAAAAGGTTTACTAGTAATAGTCCTGAATAAAGCCAGATTTTTTTAAACACAAATTTAGCAAAGAATGTTTCATAATATTACTACCATGAAGAGAAAAAATACTTAAGTACTGTTGACAGGGTTCTGCCCAGAAATTTTTTACAAGGGAGCATTGCGAGTTTTGGGACCACCCGAACAAGTGTAGCGAGTGAGAGGGTGTGTGTGGCGGGGTCCCTCCTTTCGCTTTTTGGAGATTTTTTCAAATTTGTATACTAAATGGTGAGCAGGCAGACCATTTGACAAATAAATAATAATGAAAAAGATTTCCAGAAATTGTCAGGGTTTGATCTGGAGCAAACAGTAACATCAGCTTTTCCAAGCCTTTCCCAATGTATGACATCAATGCACTAGGTTTCCACTCAAATAATTGAGGATTGATTGGATTTCTGCTCAAAATTAAATCAAAATCGACAGGAGAGCTTGCTCCATGGCTAAGAGAATGTGTTAAAGCATGGCAGAGTTAATGTTAGCTAGCCTGGTTTTTGCATATACTGTAGGCTACATGTAGATATTCTTTTACTGGCAAGGAACAAAATTAATTTAACTAAACAGATAAAATATATCTATATGTACATTGTACTGTATTCACTTTAACCAGTTGTACTCTTGGAAAAAAGTTAATGGTTTCAAAATCAAAACTGAGAATCAAAAATTAAAATTTAAAAAAGACAGTTTGATACCAATATTCAAGAAACACCCCACCAATTTGATCACTATATTAAAAAATATTAATATCTTATTATTTTATTATTAGAAATTTAAATCAAGTACATATAGTGTTCGATAGTGTTTAAATCGAACCATGAGTTGGTGTTCCGTCAGCTGTATGTTTATGGTCAGCTATTTATACTTTTCAGGTTGATGCAACCAGGAAAGCAAACTAATAATTTCCACATACTTTCATACTGTTAATGTTTGTGTTTAAAGAAAGAAACATTGCTACTATAAATTTCCTCGAAGTTTATTTCGTGGTATTTTCTCTGGATACAATAGCATAACCAAAACACCCCACAGCCATGTAATGCTTTTGCCAAATGATATGCTCTATAAGCCTATTATAACATCTAGGGGTAAAGGGTTGTATTGAAGTACGTGCAATCAAATTATTGCTGGAATACACCGCCATTAAATAAGTGAATTCCCCTTAAGCACGTCTTAAAATACAAATTAATGAATCAATCAATAAATCAATTGTTCCCCTGAAAAAATGTGAAATTTCTGGTGACCAATAATTTTCCGGTAAAAATTTCTCGACATATCATGCATACAGTGACTATGGCTTCAATACAATGACTAAGGCTGGAAACAGATTCAAAATACATGTATAAATAAAATCCATTATATTTTTTATTTGTTTTACCAGATTGATTGATTTAGCATCCTCTGATTTAAAAGCACTCATGAATACTAGGTACCCAGTTTTGTTATCTTTATTCTCTTTCAGTTTTTGTGCATGTGTTATAATAATATAATTTTAAAATAACATCCCAAAAAAGTCACAAGGTGAAATTAATTTCAAATTTCGAAAACTGGACACACTGTGGTGCACAGTACACTGTTTTTAGCCATTTCGAAATCGACCAACAAATACTGGCAAAAAATTAAAAACGTACACATATCTTTTCAAGAAATAGTCCACGCATTTGTTATGCAAACACGTCCATTGAAATCATTTAAATCGACGTAAATTTCTTACCACACAAAAAAAATAATAATGTTGCACAAACCCGTTTTCAAAATTCGCAGAAACCGCAATTCCGCGTGATTTCTCGCGAGACGAAGAATTCTTCACACATCCGGGGACTGTCACGTTCCAATCGCCATCTTGTGAAATTTTCTCAGGGTTGTTTCCCTGGGACTTGATTTGGCGCTTTTTAAAGGCGATTTTTAAGGCGCTTGGGGGAAGAAAACCCCCGAACGCTGTTGCTTAGCAAGCACTTTTACCCTCTTTACCTTACCACAGGTGTTAACAAATCTGTTATATTGAAGTTAATTTTTTCTTTGGTGGGTTGTAATCATGGAGTGCTAAAAATGTCTACCGAGACGTGTTGTAATCGTTCTACTTGCGGGTCCGCCGTATTGGTTGGAGCAGGAAGAAAGTATTTGGGAGCCCTTGAAGGGCTGGGTTTGGGTTTGGATGATATTCGAGGAAGAAATGGACAGGAAAAATTCAAATCGAACGTCTTCAGTGCCCCCCAAATCGGCTGGGGCTGCTGACTCCAAAAAATCAGGTACCCACACATTGAATACAAACGTGTCCACCAAACATTGATTTCCAAACATTAAAAGTCACGTAACAGTTTTTAAGTGTGCTGAAGCTCCATGGAATATTTCCTCGAAAGTACCCTAAATCACCTTCCAAAACGGATTCTGGATACGCCCTTTTCATTAACTTTAATATGAAATTTGCCTCCATTTATTCAAATTAAACAGAACAAGAGAAAAAAATCTTCTTTTTTTTCTTCAAAACCAGAACTTTTTGAAAAGTTATGACTGTGATATAGAAATAAAATAAAAAATGATCAGCCAATATTTGTTTGTGATTGTCTTTCAGTTTGTATTGTGCCTAGTGATTGTCATGTTTTGTGATTGTTTTGGTTGTCAAAGGTGATTTCCATTACTCATGAGACATGATCATATAAGTGTAACCATAAGAACCAAGTTAAGACCCAGTCTAACAAACCTAGTGTGACATTTTACCTACCTCAGTGCCCATTGATGACGTAAACACATCATTATCTTGTTAGAAAACTGGTTAATGGGAGACAATAACTAGCATAGTCTTGTTATCCGTAATGCCCAAGAGCAGTTCACATATTAATTATGGTAATGTAAGTGTGGCTATTGATTGTGGCTGTACACCACCTTTAAATATGAACGATAGAATACCCTTCAGCACACAGTGACACTGTTTATATTAAGCTGCACAATGTTTTCATTGGTTGCGTTTGTTTTTCAGAAAATGCAAATGGCAATCGGCCAAAGTTCAGTAAGAAACGCGAGCCATCCGGCAGTCGCCCTAGACAAGATAATGGCGCTGTTCGAAGACCAACTCCTCAAAAATGGCGAAGCTCAACCGACAAGCGTCCAAGATCTAGAGGCATTTGCAATGATCGGCAAAGGGAAGAGGTTTGTGTTTATTTTATATTAAAATGAAACGAAAGAGAAATTCATTTTAAGAAAATAAACATTACAAATAGTTATTGTAATATGCAAACTAATCTCAAAATATCTTTACTATCTGGAACCATGAAAATAAGTTCAACTTCTTTAATGTTTTTGCATAAATATATTTATACAAAAAATTATGTTATGTATTACAAAGAAAATGGGCCAATAATACTTCACCAATGAAAAAAAAGGTGATTTTGTTTCTCAAGCAGAATTATCTCTCTTTATTGGCCTTTATTTGGGTTATCTCCCCTCCTGTCAAGGTGTGGTGCAATATTAACATAATACCTTTTTCAGACAGTCCATTATTGAACAACTGGTGAACAGTGTTCTACATGTTAACTACTAAACATGGCTCTTCCTGTTCATCAATATTAACATATATTGATTATCAGCTGATAGCATGGAAATACAAGGACAACATGTCTTACATTTTTGGAAAATAGGTAAAATTATATCTTATACAGAAAAGGTGTATGTATTAAACCAGTATGTATCTTCAATGGCTCAGGTGACCTATGATGAGAGGGTCGAGTTTGGCTCGGCTCTTCAGAAAGGATCAAAGAAAGGTAACCTGAATCACCTCTTGAATTTCACCTATGCTCCGAGGGACAGCCATACTGACTCGAGTGGAAGAGTGTCAAGAAGGGTTCGAGTAAAGCCGAGATACAACAAGGAACAGTTTCTACAGGCCAAGTAAGATCAGTGTAATTAAGTCACAATTTGTCTGCATTTCCAATTTTTTAGAGATGTGCCTTTTTAAGCTATAGATTGACATGCTAGATTATGAAAAGGAGTAGCATCACATCATGGTTCTGTTGGATGAAGACTGCAGTGCTGAATTGCCTTCAATAGTCCTTGCACAGAACTGAGATAATATAAAGGACAGTTTTTTTTTAGCAATTTGGCTATTGCTGGGTTTTGTCAAGGATTCATCATGGTTGTCCAGCAGCGCAAAGTCATTCTAAGATTTGAGGTCTATAAATAAATCTTTTGTAGTGTAAAAAAAAAAATCTTTTTCATGGAACTGAAAAAACCAATAGTAGGTGTTTTATTTAAGTTTTGTTTTTGTTTTCTAGTTGCCAGTTTATTGTGAAGGAAGCTGGAGATTATGCTATTCATAGTGTAGACCCAGACAAACTAGTAGATTGGGACCTGATAGAACAAGTGGTAAGACAACCTACATTGACTTGACATCTAGAGCATAATCTTTTTAGAACAAAATTTATTTTTAATGCATTCACAACTGTGAATGTATATGTGCTGTCTGACACATGATTCATTTCCCTATGAACATAAATTTGCGATCAACTTATTAAACTAGTTTTTTTTTTCCTGAAAAAAGCCACAATCTATTATATGGTTAAACTAGTGGTTATGGTGTCACTCAGTGTAATCATTAATTATTTGATTGGGGACAAATGCAAATAGGCATTGTGTGTCTAATAGAGCCATCAGTAGGCCAGAACCTGTCAGGCTGTAAACTCACCAAACAGTCACAAAATGAGAAAAAAAATTCTCCAATGGGAATTTATATAAGTGCTGTCTTAAAGATGATTCATTTCCCTGTGAACATACATTTGCAAATTATCTGATAGTAGGCATCGTCTTTACAAACCCTGAAAATAGGCATTGTGTGTCTAATTGAGCCCTCAACAGGCCAGACCTGTAAAGATGTAATCTAACCAAATAGTCCCAAAAAGAGAAAATATAACAAACAAATTTAAATGAAGTAAAACTCCAGTTTTTCTTTTGTCTTTTGAGGAATATAATGTAACTTTTTCTTTGTTTCTAGCGTGTGAGCAGTGTGGAGCTTCCTTCATGTCCAATTTGTCTACACCCTCCTATAGCAGGTAAATTGTCCCATGTAATTTAATCCTTGTGATCGTAAAGCAGTAATTTTTAAATTATTATCTTAAATATGTAAGTTGCATATTGATGGAAACTGCTATTTCTCTGTTCCCATAGAATTTACAAAAAATAAACCCTTTTTTTTAAGTCACAACGTTGACAAGAAGAAAAAACAAAATACTACTCAACTTTTATGTTTCCTCTATCCAACTCTATACCAACATTTTCATATGACTTCAATTTAATTTTTTGTAATTTGTTACTTTACAGCCAAGATAACAAAATGTGGTCACATCTATTGTTCCTCTTGTATGCTGCACTACTTGGCTCTGGGGGAGAAAAACTGGAGAAAGTGCCCTATCTGTTACGAGGCTGTTCATAAGGGACATCTGAAAAGGTAAATTGTGGTTGTCATTGAAATAAAGAGCCATTTCTTGTAATAGCTTTTTTGGGGTGTCTTGTACAGAGAAGTAGAATGTTAATAGATCCCTTTTTACAATATTTCCTAAGAAAGATATTTGAAAGAGTGGAAATTTCAACCAAAGTGAATTTAAAATGCCTTTCTTTTAAGATCCAGTTTATCTGGCATTTTGTGAAAAAAAACTTGGTACATATGCTTATACTGACAGGGACTGGGATAGCCAGTCAGAGGGAACTCCTTATGGCAAAGAACTGAAAGGTGTAATAGTCCCTCAGTTTTAGTAATTCATAGTTCTTTCAAAGTTATAACTGTACCCAAGCAAACACATGTTCATGTCCAGCATTAATTTAAAACCATAAAACCTCAACAAGCTACAACATTTTGTATTGGTTTGACCCCTTAATGAAGTGACTGTACTTGTTCCGTTGACAGTGTACAGACTGTGTGTGTACCACAGTACAAAGTTGGTGATGAAATCACTTTCCAGCTGATGAAGAAAGAGAAAGGCAGTACTCTGGTTCAACCAAATGTATTTTGGACACAAAGAGATGGAACTCCACTCTCCATCACTGGTATGTGTCAGTTTTCATGGAATCTGGCTTTAATTCCACCTATCATGTCATTTACATAAACACAACTAGGGGTATTGGTCAATTATAGACCTGCAGAGTCTTTTTCTGGTGTACCTGTTCAGTGACATAGTGCCCTGTGGCTATAGGCAGTGTGTCTAAAGAGTAGCAATGCTGTCTTTACCTAGCTCTGGATGAATTGTGATTTTACATTATGGAAACACTTCACATCTTGGTTGTGCTAGTGTCAATTATTGTTGGAATACACAGTCATAAAGTTGAAATGCCTTTTAGCAATCAATCAATCAATCTGGAACATGGTTGAATAGGAGAAAGTGCGTAGTCTGATCATGTTGCAGGTGGTTAAATGTAACATGATGCCCCTGAGCCGAGCCAAGAAGAGCAGTTGTGCAGTGTTCATTAGTTTCAGACCATGGCAAATATGTTTGAGATTTTATTTGAGTAATGTTAGTGTGGAATACACTGCCGAAAATAAGCGAGAGACTACAAATCAGTCATTGTTACAGTATGTTGCCAGATGCATCAAGGGTACTATACATAAATTGTATAATTATATGAATTGCGATACAATATCGGAGAAACTTTATATACTATTTTCAGAATGACTTGTAACTACTTGAGTTTTAAGATTACATTTACATAAGATTTAGTAGTTTCACATGATCATACATTGGGTTTATCTTGTTTACCAGATGATAGTTGGCCGTCTGCAAGTCTTTTAGTAGCCTCCGCTGAGGATGTGCAGAAGATGATTATAGAACCGGAAATGAAGGCATTAGAAAGACAACTTGCATCCAATCCTGAGGTACATGTAAACCAGTTCTTTTCTATTGTTTATTGTAACTACTTAACTTATCAACCGGTTTCTACACAGCCAGAATTTTGAAATGACATTTTATAAAATTGGTTTTGGTAGCTTTAAAACAGATGAAATGAATCAATGACACCCCCATTCCATCTACAAGTATGGCAAGCACTTCTACAAAAAAAATAGTAAAAATTACATCTGGGGATTTTTTCTTCAGCCAAGAGCATTAGCAACTAAATGATATAAATGAATCAACTGAACGGAAGAACAGTATTTGAAAAGTAGAACAGAATACTATTTTGATTGATACACATGGTTTGCTTGATACTTTCTTCATCCAATCCAGGCTTAGCGGTAGCCAGTGCGCTTCCTAAACTGAGCCTGCTTCGATTTACTGTTCACCGGATTGAGTCCGCTTGTTTACCATCAGGTATATGAGCGAGTCACATGTTGTGGCTCTGTCAATCGCAGGAGTGGTTTTTTTACAAGGTTTTCCACCGTAATAAGACTGTGTGAAATGGACAATCCGTCATATAAGTGGAATACCCTTGAGTATGACGTTAAACCTCAATCAAGCAAATGAATGAAAAGAAACAAATCATACAATCCAAACAGGGTCGTGGGAGGGCATCTTTGGCATCTACTGATTTCACTCTTAGCTTAGGACATACCATTGTGTGTTTTAATAGCACTAGATTCCCAACCTGGCTTTTGCAGGTGTGGTAATTACTGATTGTATAATCCACTGTCGTAGGAGTGAAATAGCCTCGAGTATGGTGAAAAACTCATATTAATTTAGGGTTGTTTCCCTAACCTTTTGGTCTAGCACGATGCCATCAGAGTTCTATAAACTTAAGTACGGTGCAAAAGTGCTAATCAATAAACGAAGCCTAAACGCCCACCTGTAAGTGAAATACTTGCTGAAGGGCACAAAACCCCACGCAAAGAAAAATAAAGAAGAACTGCACTTGTACCAAAAGTGTATCGAATTTTTCGTAGCTTTTCAAGATTGTCAATATTTAAACTTTTTGCTTTACAGGATTCTGAAATCTGCTTCATTGAATCTGCCTTAGCTCTTTTGAAGGTAAGTTAACTTTAATTTTCCACTTTTTTCAGAAAAATCTGAATTTTGACATTTTTTTACTGTATTTAGTAGGGCCTCCCCTGTAGATTTCCTTTTTCATTACACATTTGCATAAGCTGGAACCTTCTGACAAAACTCTCTAACCATGTAATTTTAAGAACTATTGTTCTCATGATGTGATGTACTCTTTTAGGAGAGGGCTTTGGAAGTTCAAGGAAAGGTCGCTATAATGGAAGAAGTGAAGGGTATGATAGCTGCCATGCAAATCACAGAGGAGTCTGAGACCAGCAATGATAAAGATGAGGAGAAACAGTTACCTCGTCCACATTCTGAGGTGAGGAAATAGCAAAAAAAGCGTCTTGCTGTATTAAGAGGGTTACTGCACAGGCAATGTTATGGATTATATTCAACTTTTCCCTATGTTAATCACTAAGGTGGGAAAAAAATCATATTACAAGTATCTTCACTTGTTTTAAAGGCTAAACTTTTTTTTATCTATTCCTTATTAATTATCTTCTGACCAATGATTGATTGGTGTTTAACAGTCAAAGAGCTTTAATTTTCGATAAAATGTGTTCTTTAATATATCTCAATATTTCTAATGTAAACTGGGAACTTCAGTGATAATGACATTGAAACCCCTTTGATGTAGAATCTTGCATTTAAAATTGTGCAAGGCGTTTTCCTCAAAGATTTCGACAGGCGATGAGACGTACTTTCTGCAGCTTCAGACAAAGATGAGAGCGATCTTTTTGTGAACAGTTTCAGATAGACTTGAAATGTG
>JARFOD010027850.1:0-24292 GCA_031763545.1 Mopalia muscosa
TTTAAAAGATACTTAGGCTAATCGGCTGAAATCCTGCCTGTATATGTCCACAGTTACAGTCTCAGTTAAAATGAACAATTTCTCATCAAGTAGAAAGCTTTCCACTTTGAGCAAATAAGTCAAGATAAGACGAAATATTGCTGTAGTGTAATACCCCGAGGCCCTTCCACATCGTATGTCGCTGGCTTTTGTAGTCAGACTGTTACAGAATTGGATAAGTAAATACCAGATTGTGAATGGTGATACCATATGAAAAGGTATTGGTAAGGCCACGTTTTTGTGGACGCCTTCAGTACGAGGATTTTGTCTTTGACAGTTTAAATATTTGGCAATTCTTGAATAACACAATCTCATTTTTGACCGGAGCAATAGCTTTCTCAACCAAATCCCTCTTTAGCAGTGTTGTCAAGAGCGTACGGTTCTGCGAGTGATACATTTCGCTTCCATGCCCAGTTTCCTGATCGGTCAATTCAGTTTGATGTCAGTTAAGTTCCCTCTATTAATGATAACTAGACTGCAATGGTTACATTTCTGTACAATCCATCTCCGGATACTGGGTAGTATTTCGTTTACGTGTCTTAATTCGAGTAGCGTAACCAAGAGCTATCTAAATAATGAGATTGACATTCTGTCATCTGACATGTACTGATGAGAAAAATTTGATAGGATCATTGTTTATATATATTCATAAGAAATTTAGTTGCACATCTAGCATGAACACATTTCACTATGTATGTGTGCCAGTGCGGCTTTTGACTATTCGAGTATCTAGCCGTCTTGTCTTCAGTTCATCATTGAATCCTAGCATTTGAGTTCATGTCTTGACATTTGTATGTTGGCGTCCTGTGTGTTCATGTCGCAAATCCGACAGGCACCTTGTCACCAACTGAAAGCACCAGAGAGTTGCCACTTTGCTTGCTTTTCTCGGTTCAATCCATCTCCGACCACATCATTAAGCTATCTAAGGCAGTATACATGGCTTCAAGCCACTTTGTTTCATCGTGTGTAGAATAATAGTTACCGTAGATCACAAGACTACTATGAACAGCTTCCACGCCTGGCTATATTAGAGTGGATGGGGTAGAATATTTCCGCCCTGTTACCAACCAAACAACGTCAACGTAATGCTTTCATAATGGTCAAACACACTTGAGAAAGACGAAGTAAAATTGAACTAATTAACAAACACCGACTTTAGATAGGACAGTGTCCCATTGGGTGAAGCTTGACTGAGTGTTGCTGAGTGTTCTCAGAATAAGCTGATCGCATGCCAAAGTGCATATCCACTGTACCTTTTCTCTATGCTGATTTATAACTAACTCTTCATTATTTACATGTCTGTATTCTATTAACCATATAACCTCAGCTTATGAGCTAGACTACTGAATAAAACATGACAACTAATGCCTTCCCCGGAGAATGAGAAAAAACGCCATTTGTAAGGATAAAAGAGTCAATAGAACTGTCCTGCGTTTAAACTTTGAATCAATTTTCCAAGATTGGCAATCTGAATGGAATATATGATTTTATCTTGATTAAACTTTAAAAGCATACAGTCCTTAAAGAAAAAGGCTAACTATTTAACAGAATAGAAAATCCAGCCCGGTTTATTATATTGAGATTCAGACATTTACTACCTGGATAATAATTTGTGGTTGTTCTGCAATGTGCCTCTGTAACTCAGTCAAATAGAGCGCTTATCCGTTCAGTCAAAGACCCAAATTCTAATCCTCATTAGAAATATACATGGATACATCAAATCACATCACATTTGAAATAAACTGAAATAAAAAGAAAAACAATTTAAAACACTTATCAAAACTAAAACTTTGGTAAAGCTCAAAATAGCATGATTGCACCAATTGGTATGCCTGCATAATCTTACATATCAAAGTAATTGCCTAATAACCTTTGTTGTTTCCATTTGGAGTACACCGTCGTCATATCCATGAAATGTCCAAGCAATCAATCAATCGATCACTGAATCAATCAACCAACCAATCACTCGATATTGAATGTTTTATTAAAGAACAAGAAGCTTCAATATAAAATGTTATTAATCCAATATAATATTTATTTCCGTAAATTATACACGTATCTAGTGTCAATTTTGTGTATTTTTTTTAGTTCTGCTAATGGTTTTCGGCGTGTGAGTCCATAGTCACAGAGGAGGGATATCGCTATTCTAAGTATGACGGCAATTAGCTTGTTACAGTCTAGCATTGTCGCGAGTATTAATTTCTGTTCTGATCATTAAAATATCCTTTTAGCGCGGCGTTTAAAACCATACAAACAAACAGTAACTTGGTCTAGTGTTTGGTGCCAATTTTCTACCAAACTTAACCCAGGTGTGACTTTGTGGTTAAATATATACCGTCTGTCAATAAAATACTTTTCAAAACCATTTCCATTGATGATCGACTGATCGGCTATATTTGACTATGGTATGTTTCTCGTATAGTTAAATAGAGAAATGATACTGACAGCTGAAATATAATGACAAACTTCTAGCCACTGCATGTGTTGTTCTTGTCCCATGCACCATTGTAATTAATGGAAGTCTGTATTGAATTGAACCAATTCATTTCTTTGTGAAGTATATCCTTAATTAGTGGTGAAATAGTTAGCACAGTTTGATCAGGTTGTCCAGGCTATGAATCGTACAAATTTGGCTCGGCGTTTAACCTATCCGTCCTGGCGCTGAACTTTCTTCCCGTAACAGCCGTTTGTCTCATACCCATCGATCGACGTCTTTTATTTCGCTTAGTTTCCTTGATAGAGATGTATTGCCCAGGCGAGCCACATTTGACAGCAAGACCTGTCAGTGGTTGCCAAACTGTTGTTATTTGACCTCAATTTTCTCCATCGGAACATTTTTCTGACAGCTTATCTTCCATTCATCACAGGGGCTAAAGCTGGTGTGAATGAGGTAAAATGAGATACTAAGAGGACTCTTTGACATGTATTTTCTCTTTATTCAAGAACGAAATAATAATAATTCAGTCCATGGCCCACTTTGGAAAATAACGTAAATAAATCTGTTTTTCTGGTCAGCGCGAATGCACCAATTCGGCACGCTTATATTCACAAAGTTAACTTTATTAAAACACATAATTATTTTGTTTTGTAGATTACAAAATGACTTTGCTGTTAAATATAATAACCGTTACTTTTGTATATCTACAAGAAGGAATCATGCAAGATGCGTCTGTGTCATAGATATGTTATCTACTAGTGTATAATAGCATGCTTCATGGGTGTGTCAACAGTTTGTTAATAAGTCTACACAAACCTTATTTATAGCTCATCTAGTCTTTACGTGAAAGCATTTATATCTAAATAATGTATGACCTTGCATTTAGTTCTACCTACATCTTGTTATTTGAAATAAAGAAGTCATAATTCTTGTCTTACATTATAGCGAGTGTGCATCCAGAACAAGAAATATCTAAACATACGGAAGTACGACCACATGAATTAACAATAGTGTTCACTATGGAAATTAAAAATAATTAAAAAATGAGTAAATAATACGTACACAATCCTCTCCCACACACACGAGCGTTTAATGGTCTTCCTCAACAGAAAGTAACATTTGTAACAGATATCTCTAAGTAGAAAATCTTATAAATGTTAGCATTATACGAATTGTTAAAAAAATGTCTCACAGATGATATATAATTTCCCATAAAGCTGTACTTTATTTTTTTTCCAAAAAGAGACATGATATATTTAGGGGATCTAACAAAGTTTAATATTAAGTCCTGGCGATGAAATATATTCAACATGATAGCTAGTGAAGGGAAACCCCAAGAGGTTTTTGTTGACGACATTCGTTGTCTCACTGGAGATTTCTTACTCGTTTGTTCGGCGCCTGAATTCTCCTTCAATGTCGAGCTCTGTACCAATCATTGCTAAACGAATTACAACGATTTGGAATTTTCTTTTTGTCTTAACATCTGAGAAAGCATATTCACAGTTCAAGAAAAACAAGAAAAAGCAATTCAAGCATGTCTGTCTTAGGTGCCCATGTTTGTTTGGTCGTCCGTCTGCATGCCAGAGTAATTGATCAATTAGCATTAACCAATTTACAATGGAATGTGCTTAGTCGACTTCTACGCTATGAAAATGTTTAATATTTTCTTTTTTTCTGAGTCACTAATTCCTGAGTTACGTTTTCATCTCCGGGGGAAGTAAATCATAGACCAGCAGAAATATATATTGTGTGCAATACTTGCAATTTAAGACTAGCAAATGTATCCTTCCTTGGCGTGTATATGCTGTAACGTGGAACTGGTACTATAACTAGAGTAGCTTGGCGTTTAAATAGAAATAAAGCGTCTTCTAACATGTCATGTGTGACAATATAGCGAGTCTAGTCTCGTCAAATCCTTATGCGTTTGCCTCTTGAATCCTTCAGCATTTCAATTGTATAAGGGTCGATTCCGTGTTCGAGAAATGAGAGAATTTCTACAACTGTCAAGGCTCTATCGTTAGTCGTCCTTTAGTTGGCTGGTTTTATTTGGTTAACGGTCCAATAAACGGTATTAAGAGAGAAGTCTGTGTTGAAGCGTCAATGGATTATTTCCCGTGTAGAATTCTATCTTCGCGAATACCCTTGTCTCCATTCGTCTCAGTCTGTCTGAAAGAGGGTCATTTCTAAACCCCATGTCAGTTATAAAGCAATAACCGGTCTGGGTTTTGTGAGGGAAATCTGGAAACGTTTCAGTTTTGACAGTTATGTGTGTGGATATGTGGAATCATGGGCGTCTTAGAAGACTCTTCAGTCTATATGTGGTATCTATATATGTCAGTTATAACATAGATGGAGGCTCCATTAATGTCTCATAGCACTTTAAATCAAATCATTCACATTTATGTCCATCATCTCGCCACCTATTTCTCTTTTAGAAATGACCAAATACAGCTTGTAATAGTTCTGATATGAAATAGATTTCGGGATATGGTACACTGGACAAATGCACCAATTATCTATTTAAATAATGTCGGAGAAATTTAACGTAATAACGGCCGACGCCCATTACCCTTAACATCAGATTGGTGGATCTCGAAAGGAAAGCAACCTCGTCAGCCCAACTGACATTTCTCTTCAGTGGTTCCCCATCTTAACAACGCATTCGGGCGGGTTTTCACGCAGAAGTCCAAATATCTCCGATTAATGATATCATTCTCATAACTGTTCATTTTCTTTACATTATTTTATTTCGTTAACGCACCAATGATTGCTGTTTAACAATTCCATGTTTAAAAGATGCTATTGTGGTTATTTCACGTATATATTGTAATGTAATGTTCCACCATTGCCTAATCAAAACAACATGACGACATGTGTTTGGTACATCAATACAGGCAGGAGTCATTTTGTTAATGTTCTATTGTACGATGTACATGCTTGACAACAACATGACAACATGTGTTTGGTACATCATTACAGGCAGGAGTCATTTTGTTAGTGTTTTATTGTTCGACGTACATGCTTGAATTTCTTTAAAGTCTCGCTGAAGATTCACGAATAATGTTTCAATTTTGCTTGGCACATTGTCAACTCTAGATTTATCTCCATTGGGTAACGTACGTTTTCGGTTGTCTTTTTGTATATGACTAATATATAGCCCTAAAGGGTCACATTCGTTTTCTCTTTTGATAAACTTTTCTGACTGCTTTCCACAAATATTGTGGGACAGAAGTCACAATATTCACCTCTCTAGTTCCTATGACCTTTGCTACTTCACTCGGCCAATAAAACAGATCTGTCATGACCGGAAGTTGCGTATTATTGTTAAACAAGTCAAAACGGCCGTAGGAAGATTTTTTTGGAAGTATAAACAAGGGACCAGTTGCTCGAAGCGCTACTTATTTTAATTCCCTATTAGAAGACGTGCCTTCGTGTTGTAGGTCTATCTTTAATCCCCTGTTAGCGATATAGTCTGGTGTTAGCGACTAATACTCTTTCGATAAACTGGCCCCTTGGTGTCTTATATGCACAAAAAGACAGGCGTAATACACGGTGAGAAAAACCTTGACCTTGTGATGTAGAAATGGTCACAGAAACTAGAGAGGTGAATATTGTGGCTTTTTGTGGAAAGCAGTCAGAACAGTTTTACAAAAGAGAAAACGAATCTGGAACGATAGGGCTATGTATCAGTATGTACATATGATAGCGTAACACGCAGCCCAATGTAACTACTGTATGTATATGCCTTAGTGGCGTGTGAGGTTATGTGGTTTTCTTGTGCTATATTCGGTATACTCAGCTAGTACGTGACAAAGCACTGCCGGCTTTGATTCAACTAATTGGTTTTCTTCACACTTGTATTCCATTGATTATCTGAGCTAATATAGGAGATTAGCGCGGATATGTTTATTGATTGCTTAATATTATTGACCTAGAAAACCTAAAACGATATCACTTGGGATTATTGGAAGGTTAGATAGAGGAAGCTTTCTACTGATACCCTGGTGCTAAACTTCTACAGTTTGTCCCTTTGTGTCATGTACAACGCCTTCCTGCCCAGTGTATTCTGGAGTAATTAGTACATATTTTGTTGTTGAATACGCTATAATTTGACATGGAAATACACACACAAAATTAATATTCCATGTTATGCTGTATCACAAAAATACACATAATGATGAAAAATTCTCTTTTACACCTTTGTCTCTTCTACAATGTAGGCAGATCGGCATGTAATAGAACGTCCTTTGTCAATAAAATGTTTGCAAAATAACACACATTATAAGACACATTATCTAGAGAAGGGAATGTGCAACAGATAGCTACAAATTATACCATTATTACTTTAGTTTGGTTGGAATTACAGACAATTTCTACCAAAAAATGTTTGACATGTGTCATCTGTTCTAACCGGCGGCTCTTGTGTTTTGGGTGTTTTTTTATGTGTGGGTTATTGATTACGTTTCCTCATCCGGTGTTTTTGCTCAATTATTTCATCAACTGAAGATGAATGGCATTCATTCCAGATGTTATTTTCGTAATGTTCGTCAAGGAGTCAAATCTACTGCTCATAAATAAGTACTGTCTTTGTGATACAAATTACAGTGCAAGAAAGACACCCTAATTAACTATCTTGCTATATTCAAGATGAGCTGTCATAATGGTAAAACTACTGGATTAAACAGGCTATCCCTAAACAAAGGAGCCGGTCGAGTTATTTCGTTCTCTCTCGTAATGTAATTGTTGTTGATTTATATTTATCACAGTAATAGTGGCCCAGAACTGTGGTTCAATGGTAAGAGTATCAGGCCACTGATCCTCCTGCCATGTTTCGCTCACGGGTTTAAGTCCGTCTACCGACCTCGGATATATCAGTGAGTCACACTATGTGGCTTTTTGGAGGTTGCCTCCAGATTTTCTATTGTATTTAAGTAAAAGACAGTGAAAAGTGGACCATCAGTCGTCCTGTAATTGTACATGTACTTGTAATATCCTTAAATGTGAAGCTAACCCCCCATCAAAGAAACAATAAAACCAAATACTTGTGGTACAATAACAGTTTTTTAATTTCTATAAAAGTACATGATTAATTTGATGGGGCAAAATTGATTAATCCTCTTTTCCTGATGGTTGTACAAATATAAATCAGCAGGTCCTTCCTTCTCCTATCCTTTATTGAATTTATTTCAGATTAAATAGCAGAGCGAAATGATTAATTTGTGTTTACCCAACATGATTGATTAGATTTGGGATTTGGAATATGTCGGATTTTTCGATTTTTTTACAAAATAAAGAACCAAATTAATTTACATGAAAATTAATTTAAGTTGGGACAGTGGGTGATAATCATGCCACTGGAAGATGCAAGAAGCAATGAAGATGAAGTCACAAAAGATTAAAGCCGTTAAGATTTGTTTTGTTTTCACAATTTAAATGCAATACCTGTTTCAAATCAGTGTGGATTTTTAATTAAGCTTCAAATTTAAAAACCACATCCTTATTTATACTGCATTTGAGTGTACCCTTCCGTTTTTGCTACGAGTGTTTAAAAAACTCAATATGTCATATAACTGAATAAATATGCCAATTGAAAATATTTATATATGAAAATTTTGTAAGCATAGTAAAATCATAGTTAACATAAGAGTATTCTAAACGATGTTGGTTTGCTGCCAAGAAGTAAATGCGGCTGAGCTACCGTGGCAGCTTGTTCAGTAAACATCCAAACAGTCGTAATGTATTTTGCGATATACATATTCTACTGTGTGTAGATTACGCCGAACTCTCTGTCGATATAGCTTTTGTGCACAGTCTAGATTTTATCTGTAAATGAAGATAATTTGGTTGAAATAGACCTTGGTTACTCAAGTAACACAAGCTCAGAACACACACGATTTTCCTTCCATTTTTGAGTGAAAAAAAGCAAATTTTAAACATTTCCTACTGGATAGTGCAAAAAAACATTATCACTATTTTTTTTTTTGCCTCTTTTTTATTTAACAAATATAATGGTAGTTATTTTCTTGAAGACATTATACAACGGCATTTGTATGCTATTTAGCGTCTGTTTTTGGCAACACTGGAAAACATCTGTATATCCTAGGGCGTTGTCAGTGATTAACTGAAGTTGGCGTTGTGTTCTGTAGAAAGCATAGTTTCTTCATCCTTCCATTCTGGCACCACTGCCGTTAAGTGTAATAACAATTGGTAATGCGTTAACTATCAAACAACTTCCTCGTAGAACTGCCTAACAAATGTAATGTCAATCAATAAAACAGTTTGTCAATAACCTCGGTAAGCTATAGGACTGTTCGTTAAATAACTTCAAAGGAAATGACTGCAATAAAAGTTTGATGGCACTCATCAAATCTACTCATTATACACAGAGTATTTATACGTTTACTGGGTTAATATAGCTGTAGGCTGTCTTCACGTTAGTTGTCCAATCGCTCTCATTAATTACAAACCACATCTGTTACTCTATCATGTACGTTTGTAGAGCAACTCTTCGTGTCTGCAGGAATGACGAGTTACAATTTTTTGTTCCTTATTGATAAGTTATTACTGCTTAAATTATCTGTCCTGGGTTGCAGTCAGATTACAAAAAATCGGGACAAAAATGTTATTGCTGATTGGGTTTCGTAATTTTAATTAAAAATCATTTATTTTAAAATGAATAATGGATTAAAATTTCACCGACTAAAATTACAAAACCATATGTCTGTCATTACTATGGCATAAACTGAAATGTCACGGGGCGTAATACTATCAACAGTACAATGTCACGGGGTGTAATAATATCAACAGTTAAATATCACGGGGCGTTATAATTTTAACAGTAAAATGTCATGGGGTGTAATACTATCAGCAGTAAAATGTCACAGGACGTTATACTATCAATACTAAAAGGCTCTGTTGGAAAAGCACTGTATACAGTAAGTTTGTTTGGTTGGTTGGGGTTAAACGCCGTTATTTATATTATTTCACACATATGAGGGAGTTCTAATCCAAATGCCTGAAGGAATCAACATTCGATGCCACTAGCAACGAAGACGGTACCAAAAATTCACAAGACGAAAAAAAGAGCCTGCGTAAATAGACCATTTCATTGTTACCCCTTAGGTCCGGGCGCAGTGGGGTAATCGAGGCTGCCTTTAAAATGTCCACCAATTAAAGATAGCATGAGTGCATTGAGCTCATACTACCCAAGCCATAAAAACTTAATATTTTTGACAAAAATCTCGATTTTTTTCACTGGTGATAATTTAAATAAGGATATACATGTACTATGCAAAAAAGGAAACAGACAAACACCAATGGCAAGGAGTACTTTCAGGGGTTTTGAAAGCTCCGAATAATACACACACCTTTAAGATTGCCATTTTGACTTCACTTTGCTGTGTTGATGACGCGCCACATTTGTTGATATTAGTCGCATATTTCCAGATCGGTCGTAAACATATTTTGTGTGCATATGTCATGTTCATATATATTTTTATGACACAGTTGGAAACAACCGTAGGCCATTAATATTAGAGCTTTGCTTACTTACCAACTTTTCAAATCAAAACAGCTTCAGCACTGAGTTTATTTTAATGGTAGCAATTTAGGTATAATATTAATCGATCAATCTAACGCAGATAACCTGTTGATTACTTACATGTATTTGTTAATAAACATGTTTACCAATTGACCTCCAACGTAAGCGAGAGTCCATTAAGGAAAAACAATACCCAATAAAGAACAGTATGTATAGGAGACTCATAACATCACAGCACATAACATGAGTCGTACGTTACCTTACATAGATTATCAGAATCAGAACTGATAAATTTGCATTATGGAACCGGATGAGGACATTTTGCTATATTTTAAAGATTTTTAAAAAAGAAGAGAAAGTTAAAAAAAAAAAATTCTCACAATCTCTCCCATTTTATGTTTTGGTGTTAGTTCGCCTTTTATATTCGTCGAAACGGGAATAACAAACACCTGTTTGTCTTTTCCCAAAGGTTCATGGAGCTATTTTATGGATACGTGTTCTTTCTACGAAGCACAAAACTAATAAAATTGAAATTGCATGTTAATTTGTGAAATTTCACAAACTTCTTTTTTTTATCGTTTTATTGCCAAACAAATTTAAGACGTTATTTGATGGTTTTTCTACTGCTGACTTCTTCAAAAGGTGAATACCACGTCTTTTAAATTTCCTTAAAATTAAACAATTTTGAACAAATCTTTAATTTTATACAATCATGACACGATATATATTCACAAAAATAAAACGAAGGAAAGTCCCGAAAGGTGTTTTTTACTGTTATGCTTCAATCGTTTACTGAAAGATTACATAATTTTATATTTTTATATAACATAGAGACTGCATATCCAAGGTTTAAGAATACAAAAAGAGACAACTTCTGTGTGATTTAACTTTTCAGGCGCAAGTGTTTGAATAGATTTAGTACATGTTTACCGGGAACTGTTATGGTTCTTTATAAAGACAGTTCAGTGTGAAAACTATATGACAAAAACAGTTCCTTGTGTTATAACAGATGATATATAACTACAGTTGATGACAATGGGTTCGTATAAACTGGTTCGTTTGATTATTGTCGTTTTCGTGTCCAAGTTTCGGAGAACAGTCAAGACTCGTTAGCTGGTTTTATTTGGTTTATGGTCCAATAAACGTTATTAGGAGTGAGTTTAGTGTTGAGGAGTCACTGGATTAGTGCCCGTGTTGAGCTTCATCTTAGTTAATAGCGTTGTGTGATCGCTTTTCTCCACATGAGGATTATGTCGGATATTGGTGTAAGGAATCCAGCTAATGACTGGTATTAGGTTTGGGTGAAAGTCGTTAAAGGTTTCACTTTTGTCAGTGATATGCTATGTGCTAAGAATCCACTGGTCCTTCATCTTCTTCTTGTCCAACAGAGAAAAAAGGCCTATGGACATGTGACTTGTCATTTGTCTTTGTACATGTCTTTCAAAGTAAGAAAAAAACTCTTTGTACATGTCTTTCAAAGTAAGAAAAAAACTCTATTATTATTATATTATACTGTCCGGGAATTGAAGAAGTCAACGATTTATCATCTACCAAATAACAATGTCTCAAGTTATGTCCTACGACGACGATGTGCGAATTGATGAAAGTCTCGCCGAGACTATATACTACCTGGTAATGGTTCGTTCAAAACAGTGCATTGCTTCTATACGATATGCTCGCACATTAAGTGACATATCGCAGTCGATTTTCAATCAAAGTTTTCTACACAATTGCATTAAATTGAGTATCCCAACCAAGACTTGCAATTATCACTGACAACTTTATCTGCTGCCTTATCATATTGGCCGAAAGCAAAAATAAACATAAAAGGGCTTCATAAGAGAGTTTAAGCATCGGTCCCTCTACATTCTTGGATAGTTATTTAGTGATATATGTAGGTAACGAACCGTTTTAACAGAACCTTGTTTAAACTATATACCAAACAAAGTATTTTTGGTTGTATGTTGCAGATGTGTGAACGCTAAAAATTGATTTTGTTTCCGTTGGAGTTTTTTTTGGCGATTTTCCACTTTCTTATAAAGTTCAAGCCAGTTGTCTCCAGAAAAGCATTTGACAGATTGCATCTGTTTTCTCCAATAGCTATGATTGTTGGGTGTTAATGGTTACCGAGTATTGACAACGTTTCCTTATTCACTATTTTTTTCAAACTTATCCTTAATTATATCATCAACTGACAACCGATGGTATTTATTCCAGATGTCATTAAGTGCCACTAATGTACAAGTCAATGCTACCATCAATAACAAAAAAAAAGTATTGTGCTCTATGATAATGATTACAGTACAAAAAAGATAATTAAATAAACTCAAGAGCTACTTATGGAAAGACAGAAATAAGTAAATAATCCCAGTCGTATAGTATAATTTTCTTTGGTTGGGGTTTAGCGCCGCACTTCACTTACAAATATACAGTTATTTGGCACACTTGAGTTTTCCTTTTTAGAGGCAATATATTAATCCAAAATTTAAGTCTGGCGACTTGAAGATTGAAATAAGTTGATTTATGCTCACCAAAAGAATCGTAAAAATAAACGTTTTTGAAAAAAACCAATAGAACTATATGATTGATTCGTTGCAACTAATTTGATAAATTTTATTCAGATAACGATTGTGTAAATATAAATCTAGAGGTTTTCTTCCTTCTTGTACAAGCATAAAGTTATTAAATTTATTTCAGATTAAATAACAGGGGACAGCAATAAATTTGTGTTTACACTACATGATTAGATTTGTGATTCGGAATATTTTGACAGATGGTTATCAAACAACTAAAGCAATTTGTAAGAAAATTAAGTTATGTTCGTGATAAACATGCTACTGGAAGACCAAAAGTAATGTTTGGAGAGAAATCCATGCCACCCATTAAAGTTTCGATTTTTTGTCCTGTGCATCAGATACAATGCTCGTTTTCAATTTTAAAAATAGGAGTTCAGTCAAATGTTACAAACTTATCATGTATCTATTAATATCTGTATTTAAGTTTTGCTGGTCAGCTCTTTCTACATATATACGAGTGTTTGAAAACGTACGTCTTGTCATATTATTGATACATCTTTGACAATTGTATGAAGCAAACGTAAACATAACGGCAATCAATCTTTCTATCTTAAGTAATTTCCCCGTTGCGAGCAATTTGTTTAGAGTCTGTTTAAGAAGGGAACTAGTCCCTTTAAAGCAGAATACCTGTGTAACTGGTAAATAATTGATTCACCAGTTGCTGTGCTAGTTGCAGTGTGGCTTGCTAAATGAGAAAGGTTGAAGACAAACCTTGTCAGCATAGTTAAATAATAGGTAACAGATGAGCCTGTCTAAACGGTTTTGGCTCGTCTCCAGCAACGTATAGAAATTCTCCTCAACTACAGGGGCGGTTGGTTCAGTACACATCCAAACAGTAGTAATGAACATCGCGATACCTTTTGACTTTGCATAGATTATACAGACGCCCAATGCGAGATTAACACCCTGCATTGTAAAGAAAGTTTGGTCGCAAACGAAACGTTAAATTACAACACACGGAATTCTTGCTGTTTGTATACGATTTAGTTAGGGCAAATTTCCTTTTCGTCTGTCATTTTATTCCATCCTTTAATTATTGTACTTTGTTGTTTCGAAATATTTTTTTAGTAATGTATGCATCGCATGTATAGCGTCGTTGAGACATGCGTCACCATCTACCATGGTTTTTACGACGTAATAGCTCTAAATTATATCTTGCAAAGTTTTGTTCACTCAATTTGCCAGAGTTTGGGACTCTCTGTCTCTTTGGTTCTCGAATTGTCATAGAACCCCTACACATATCCACAGTATTAAATAAAATTTTGGAAATATTCTTGGTGAATTTTATTAACTTTCGTTAATAACTTAAAAGGAAAGTACTTATGGAAAATGGTTGATTATTGCTGTACATGTTGTACTGGGGTATATGGAGTAATGTAGCCGATAGATGCCTATAGCTTTTCACATACTTTTCCAATAAGGCTCAATATTTACAAGCCTGTTACTCGTCTGTTACTCTACCTCGTGCATTTCCAGAGCAGCCATAAATTGAACTTTCTCTTTAACCGAAATGACATGTTAGCTTTCTTCTTCCTTCTTTAACACGAGAAGAGTCCCTTTACAATGACGACAGTTGCATATCGTTAACATCACCATAATTGAAGCGTCAGTACTTAATAGTCAAGGACGAAAGAAAGGCTTGTTTGAAATATGTTTGATATCCACTCCTATAATCAGTATAACCTCTCTCATAAAAAGAAATAAAACTTAATTTAGAAAATTTTAAATTATCTTCTCTTTGAGAATAAAGCAGAGATCAAGTTGCTTTGGGAAAAGAAGTTTGTCATTTGTATTATCAAAGTAATATTTCTGTCGGTATTTATGATAAAAAGAAATGATAATGAAGGAGAAAATAACCCTATGATTACTTGCACTGCAGTAAAAACATAAATGGCATTTTTTTTCTTTAATTTGACATACTCGGTAATATGACGTTGAGTAATGCAGCAATCTGCTTCGATTATTTTAATATGACCTTTGAGTGTGTATGCTGGTAAGTAGTTCAAAGCGGCAATAACAGTTTTGAGAAACAGCTTTTAGTCCCTCACTTAAGAACAGTGGGATTGATTTGCGAATAAATACAAAGGAATTACATTAGTTTTTTTCCCCCAAAATAATCGGCGAATGGTATATCGTAATTCAAAAAAAAAACGTAAAGTATTTTTCTGCCTGAATGTTTGGTAAAAAACTAAAAGCTTTTCCGGATTTTTTTTAAAATATAGTCCAACGTGCAAATACGCAAAAACGAACAAAAGTGCCGAAATATATGTGTGGATAGCTACTTTCAAAACCAGTAAAAGTAAAATCAAATGGAAAAGTAAATAATTACAATGAAAGTTACTGCTCTTTGGATTTTTTCTATCCCCGATTCAATCTCAGGAGTTTCCTTGCTAATGTTGATGATCCTTACAATTATAATGTGTTAATTTTACATCACACAAAACATTCAGTTCTTATTGGCAAATAAACATGTATCCCAAATGAGTGATTTTGAAGCACCATATACTTCAAAGTGTAAAAAGAAGCTAATAAAGTAATGAAGCTATATGTTGTCTCAATTTTCCAATATTCATAACGCTCAATAAACAAACCACATCTGTTAATTTTGCACATTTCCACAGCAGCCATAAATTTAATTTTTTGTTAGCAGATATGACAAACTGTTTTTGTTGACCTTGAAAACAAACACAGTTTATTAACGCTACAAGTTGGCGCAGATTGCCATTCCTAAAAAGAACTCGACTTCCGACAAAAAAAAAATATGCGTCATTAAGTAGAAATACATCTGTCGTAAAGAAAACAACTTAATTGATTTTGAAAGCAGTAGGAGAAAGGGATTTGATTAATTTTGTCGTAAACAAAACAATTTTCTTGTCTTCTTGAATCAAGGAGAATTGCAGTTTATTATAAATTTTCCACTGACTGTAAAACACAAAAGGGTAATTCTTTTAACAAGCTGACATCCGCCATAATGTCATGTTGAGTAATGCAGTCACTAACTTTATGAAGCTTTAATGTCATCCTTGCGTGTACACTGGTCAAAATAATTCGAAGACAAAAGTCTTTCAATCCAATTCAGAAAACGGATATAGAGTTGTATTTAAAAAAAAAAGTTTTTTGTTTGGTAGAAACATAAGACTAAGTACTGAAAGTTTACTTTCCATCTTTTCTTAGTGTAAGTTATCCGATATCATGGACGTTTATCATAACATTTTACAAGAAATAAAAGTATATTCATTTATTTGAGGAAATATATCAAATACTAATTTACTTAAAAACATTAAACGCAAACAAGCTTGTTTCGACCAGTGTGTTAGCGAAATAAAGTTATGTTCGGCTTTACCTTGGTTAGATGGCAGTCATTAATTAGATTAACACACCACGTCTGCTACTCTACTTCGTAAATTTCCAGAGCAGTCGTAAATTGAACTTACCTGTCTACAGAAATGACATGTTAAAAGTTCTTCTTCGTTCGATAAACAAACACTGGTCAGTAATACTCGGGTTTTGTGTACTTAGACTGTTCTGAAACCGACTAAGCTTCTGACAGTAAATGGAAGATTAAGTTTCTCTCTTCCTCACGGCAGGATAACTTACTAACTTAAAATAAATTCAACTGTTTGAAAAAATTGTCGTGCTCGAAGAGTAAGTCAACATTTACATGATTTCTTTTCAAGTTTAAATTGATATAAAAAAATGGTTAATTAGGTTTCTGTCTTTTGTTTAAAAAAAATGCATGGATGCAATGTGATTGACATTGATAAATGTTGACGCTATATAAGTTAACAGTTGGCAACAGCAAAAAATCAAGAACTGCAATTGTAGTTATTGACATGAACCCCGTTTTGGAGAGCTTACACGAAAGTAGACAGTAAACAAATTACCTAGCAGAGTTTCCTTCTTTTAAATTATTGGGTTTTGTATCGCCAATTTCTCCTTCACATCAGCCATGTGGTGGTAGTGAGCTAACCGTGATTGGTTGACATGAGTTAAACTCCAGCTTGGGCTCCCCAAAATTTGAAACATTTGAAAGTGACAGGTTGTCCATGAAACCCTGCAGCTTTCTCTTTCACCATAGGCCATATCTCCCTCCACTGCTGTGTTATTTTGTTTGTGTTAGTGAGTTTACATAGCGGTTTCTCCATCCAAATTTACCGGCTGTTTGGCTCACACAGAACCTCCCGTGAGGTTACTATATACCGTATAGTTATTTCCTCTCTTCCTCCTGTCTCTTAAACGTGAACTGTTGGTGTATGATCGGGTAAGATTCAAGAATGGTATTGTTAGCAGAATTGAGTTGCAGAAATTATAAGTCTCAAAGTGTTGTTCTCGGCAAGTATTTTAATAAAGATACGACTAAAAATACTTAACTCAGATAATTGTGCCACTTTTTGATATAAAATAGATGAAAGAGAAAGAATTAAATATTTCCGTTTCTTGTGTGACATAAACCTGAATTGTATTGGAAAAGGAGTGAGTAATTGCTAAAGTCTAAGAAAACTGTCTGTGCATACGCCGTGCATAAAACTCTATTAGACTGATGTTAGCTTTAGAATATAGCGTGGGATATGTTTTTACTAACCTTCAGATCTTCGTCCATGACGAAGTGCAATGAGCACAGAAGGGATCATACTTGTTGCCTCCTGCCAATATAATGACTTTGTCAAAAGTTAGCTGCGCTCACCAAATGTGGAGTTTATAAAGTGTTTTGGCGGCATCATTTTCATAAATTTAGCACACATGCAGGACATATTGGATGCTGAAATTGTGCCTGAGGCAAGGTTACTTATAACCTCTATTTCCATTCGTTTGCTTGAATCTTGCATATACTCGTGCCTTGCTTTACCTATTCGTTTATCAAGCAGCCGAGGGAACAGGACCTAAACATGAGTTGGGAGTGTTTGTTAAGGCTGCGGAAAATATTCAACTATGGCACAGTCCACATTTCTTCTTAACACCCTGAGTTCACCGACTGTATACACCTACGACAATGAAGCGGTAAGACACGTAGATCAAAATGAGTTGACAAACTTCACGTAATGTCCCTAGTGAGTTTGACTCCTTTGTCCGCGATTCACGAAAGGTCACACGTATGTGGTATTTTTTCACCCCATGATAGATCAAATATACAGGAAGTATTTAAAATACCATTACTACTAGAAAAACTCTGGTTGTTATTCACGTAAAGACTAACCGAATAATGCAGAACGAAAATCACTAGAAATTGTAGTTTACTTAAAGATAGTTTCTACAATATCGTCGATATAATTTAGACAAAATATTGGACTTTGTTAATAGTATCAACGAAATCTCTAGAATGCTGACTGTGTCTAATCCTTTGGGATGTACTCCCGAATTATCAAGTTATTTGTACTATTCGGCTGCTTTCTTGTGTTGAATTTGTAGATGAGCTTCACATTTTCTGTTTTTAATTCGTTGCTATATATTTGGTCTATGGCGCTATCGTGTTTAACCTTGTGTTTGTGTGGCGGATTCACGTTTGATTATATACCTTGTCAACACAATTGGAATATAAATGCCGACATTTGAATTGCCGTATGTGGTGTCAATGCTCTGATTGAAGGAATTCGAATTTGTTTGTGTTTTTTTGGATAAAATGAAGCATTGATTGGACTATCTACCATATCGCTTGGATCTCTAAATTCTTAGCAATCCCTTGTGGGATGGCAAGTGAATACATTTATTTTTCCACTTGAATGTTTTGAAAGAACCACCACCCCATGTACTGGTGTGTAATTTCTTGAAGGAATGTTATGGATTTTTGTACTTGATATTTTGTGCACAATGGAATCGTTAGCTGCTATGAACAAGCCTGATATTGAGAACTCAACTCCCTATAAACCAAAACGAAAAGTTTGGTTTTCTTTTGCCAGTGGGCATCAGCGAACTTTGCCGAAGAAATCTGTTTGTATAAATACTATCTCTACTTCATAACATTTCTGTAATCGATTATCTCACCTAGTTCAGCAGTTTTATTTAGGAAATTGTATGTTAGCAGCAGTGTAATATGATTAAGCACTATAAAATTAACAACAGTTATGTGTCCCTTACGCTGAGGAATATTTGACATACATGATGTAAAAGTTCTTATTATTTCTTTTCCAATGAATACATTTTTGGTTGCTATTTCATTTTGATGAAGTCAGTCGCAGAATTAACACGACTGTTTTAGTCTATTATGTATTTTAAATCGTAAAACAGCGTACACAGTTCATCAAAGTAAAACATTTATAAATTTAAACCCTATCTTTCCCTTCTGTCCATGGGTGTAAATTTTGTATTTATATTTAAATTGCGAGCTTTTACATTGACGTTCTGCTAAACTTTGAAAAGCAGTAGATATACAAGTTGGCTGCACATACATGTTGATTAAAGCACACAGAGATCCCTTTGTTTGCCACAATATTTTAATTACACGCGTCAAATGTGTGGCAATATTGGCTGTCGTTCGCATGGTCTAGGCCACATTCCAAAGCTCTGCCTCAGATTCCTACGGGCTTATTTCATCTGAAAAGATTGTTTATATATCTCTTTGAATCATAAAAAGATTTAAATGTACCTTCATATGAGAAGAAGTGCGTGTAAACAAAGTAATAATGAAAACCTTTTAATAGTACACTGCCAATTAGCCTTGATAGAACCAGAGCTCAGAATCGGAGAATCTCTGTCCTAGTGCAACGAAGTTAACTGGCAACGCGGAGTTGATCTGATTCGGTGTGAACCATATGCTTTCTGATTGATTGTTTCCAGTGTTTTCAAAGATGGTTTCCTTCGCCCATAGAATCACAAATTCCAAATAATTAAAATAAGAATATAAACAACATAAATAAGCTATTAACAATTGTTGATAACTATGATACCATATTTCATTTATGTTTAAAATGATTAGAATATTAACAGAATTAAATAGTTAATAAAAATTGCTGACAATTATGACACCATATTTCATCTATTTTCGAACTGCACTATACCTCGGTATAAAACACTATATGAACTGTGTAGTCGTTACCGTATAAGCAGTGAATCACCACACCCCTGTGTATAATTGATTTGTACACCTCTTGCTTTAAATGCTCACATGAAATTGTTTGTTTGTTGGTTTTTATGAGTTGGCTCTAACGCCATAATTAAGGTTATTTCACTCACATGACGGCGTGCCAGTCCAATGGGTGAAGGAAATCAACACCGAAACTACTGGCAACAAAAAAGGAAAAAACAGAACAATCACACGACTTATTACAAAGACACCCCAAACAGTTCGGCTTCATTTAGTCCCTTAACTAGGGGAGCACCAAGGCAACAGGAAAATATCTCCTAACCTGACGCTCAGTACAAATAAGTACATGTGTGCTGTGTTGTCTAACAGGTAAACTGGTAGTATTCTGGGAGTAACCTATGAGTTGAATCTCGTCTTTTGTGCATGACTTGCGTTTGAATTTATGCCATTTAAAAACAATTGTGTGTAGTTATTTTTGAAACCTTTCAATTTAAGTAATTTATTTCTTATTTCCAGATGCCTGAGGCGAATTACAAACGACCCAACGAGGCGTTTGAAAGCTCAGATGACCTCATCGAAGATTATGACAACTTTGAATTCAAGCCAAAATGTTTGGAGAAGCTGTCCATTTTGGAAAAGTTTTTATTTGTGGTGCTATCGATATTTTTCATCATCATTTTAGCATTAGCCATAGCTTTAGGGAAAGCCAACAATTACAACAACAAGCCAGGTATGTAGTCGTTTTTAATCTACCATTAAAATTTAACTTCCTTCCACTCACAATTATAGAATGATTGCATACATCGATTACCGTAGTTAAAGCGTGAATACCTGAAATTGTGTTTGCCTAAACAAGGGCATGAAATGGGGATAAAATAAATAATGGTTTATCTTAAAATTACCTAAAGGAAAACCTAAAGTAGTGCTGTCAGAAATGAAAGTGCGGAATAGTGATGAAATTAACAAGGAACAATTCAGCCATGACATAAATCGACCTAAAGAACAGCATGAAATAGTGCTGACCTACATATGTATACGTGATGTCATCAACTGAAGCATGAAATAGTGCTGACCTACATATGTATACGTGATGTCATCAACTGAAACCTGAAATAGTGCTGCCCTACATATGTATAGGTGATGTCATCAACTGAAACATGAAATAGTGCTGACCTACATATGTATACGTGATGCCATCAAGTGAAGCATGAACTAATGCTGACCTACATATGTATATGTGATGTCATCAACTGAAACATGAAATAGTGCTGACCTACATATGTATACGTGATGTCATCGACTGAAACATGAACTAGTGCTGACCTACATATGTATACGTGATATCATCAACCGAAGCATGAAATAGTGCTGACATACATGTATATACGTGACATCATCAACCAAAGCATGAAATAGTGCTGACATAATGTATATACGTGATATCATCCTGTACATGTATATACCTGATATAATCAACTGAAGCATGAAATAAAATTGAATATACATGATTTTAGGATCTAGACTGAAACGTCGCCTTCTAATGAACCTAAAAGTTGTAATCCATAATAATGTGTCTGTCTTCTATGTGTACACGTAATCTCATAAACTTAAGCATAAAATAATGCTGGCCTAGCGGCGAAGTGTGTCAAATTAGTTTTTGGAAAGGACTATAGAATCAGGAAAACGTGATATCCTAAAATGTAGCATATATAATATAATAAATAGTATAATCCTATACCTAAGTAGGCTATAGCAGTCAGCTTTATAGCAAGTTGTGTAACAACACTAATGTTCTTTATAATAATAACTAGAAGTCTATGAAAAGTACATTCTTGTCACATAGCTGTAGTGTGTTCTTGGCAGACCACATTTTTATGTTATCTGCCGAATATCTCTTCACAAAATGAAACTTCCATTTGAGACGTCGCCTATACGACTAATGTGGTGGTGTTGTAGTTGAGATTATATTTTCCTCTTTATGTAATTATCTGATTCTGGTCGTACCAATGGGTGCAGTTTTAGTAGTTCCATTCTGGTAGAGTTTGGTTTTAAAACGGTTTTAAAACGGACTTATATTAATTCTGTTTGTTTTGCAGTTGAAGTTCATTGCTCAAATCCCGAATGTGTTAAAGCAGCCAGTGCCATCGTTACCAGTTTAAACGAAACCGAGCATCCATGTGCAGACTTCTATAATTATGCGTGTGGTGGATGGATTTCGGAAACCCCTATTCCAAAGGGACAGTTAAGCTGGGATAGATTCCAAGAGGTTGCCGATAGGACTTATTACCAGCTAGAGCGAGTGTTGAGTAAGTAGACCATTGCACCTTCAGAGTAATAATTCTTGAAACCTTTTTTGAAAATTGAAATGAGCAGAAAATGTATTTTGTGGAATATATTGCAGTTTTAATTCATTTTAAAAATTGACTGACTTGATAGAGTATATAAGAATTATATTCACTTTCTCCGTCGTGTACGTGGTATAGCTCTGAAACAAGAACTTTGCTCCCACTAATAACTGGTTAAGTACGGTTCTGGGCTGTCTTATAACCTGGAATCTGACACTGAATAGCTTCTCCTCAGGCATGAATGGCAACAGCCAGGTGTAGCTGACCTCAGTTGTGAGACTCATTTCATGTAGGAAATGATATTACCAGAAGTGCATGGCTATATAAATGCAGCATTACCCTCTGGGCCGAGTCATTCTTTGATGTTATTGACGTTAGCTTCCCCGGATGCTCGAAGGCGTTGATCAACTGAGCCTAGCGCTGAAAAGTAAAAATTACTTTGGGAAATGGGAATTTACTTTGAGATTCTAGTGATCACTTATCGTGTCCCTCCTGGAAACGAAATCTCCACAAATACAATAGACACATGAGAATAGTGACGCGCTTTCTATATCGTTAAAACCTCAAGAGACCCGTTCAGAATCCATAATTCTGTTCCAATAGTCCGGGGCCCTGACCCATTTCTCTTTGATATGTTATTTGATTAGATCCACCCCGGCCTGCGAATACATGTCAGCTAAAATCATAACTGGAAAACCCCTTAAATGATTCGGGGTTTAACGGTATGATGTTAAACATGTTAAAGGCAGTGACCAATTTAACGTTATACTATTTCAGTTCATACACAGGATATAATAGAATCAAACTCCTCATCTGCAAGTTGACAAAGATAGCAATTTTCAGTAATAAGATAAAATATTTTCACTTACTAACACGAAATCAGCAAATAGAAATCAAGAGTCGATTCCACAAGGGACAGTTGTTAGAAGTTCTATCTAGTCATCATATGGATTAGATAAGCTTTTTTCATTTCCAATGCTTGCGTCTGTTTTAACCCTTCACAGTATCATTTTTAAGTCCCTTGAACAACCTGTTACACTGTATAATGTATAAATTCCACGATGTAAAAATTAAAATAAAATAAACTAAAGCCAAACTGAACAACTAAATGATAAAAATATAAAAAATAAATCACAAAGACTACAAGTATACATTCAGTATACTGAATGAAACTTGTACACAGTGTATTTATTGTGTATTTTACTGTGTATAAATCAAAAAATGTAGTATACAAGTTTCATTCAGTATACTGATTTAAATTTGTATGCTTTGCATTTAATTAATTGCTTGGTCTCGTTTTATGTTTTTTATTTTTTTTATCTTTGAAATTTGTACATTAACTCTTATCAACTTGTAACAGTTCGTTTCATTTCCAATGATGTGAAAAAAGAAGACTGTTGTATCTTTTGTCAATGATCTGACGCCAAGGTGGTCCGACAAGGTTACATTGTTCCACCTGTTTAATTAAGTTCAATACACAGCGGAAATAAACGTTACTTTTTGCTTATTTTGCAGTTGAAGAAAGAGATGTCTTGCCTTACGCAGCTGAGATGAAAGCTCGACAATTTTACAAATCGTGTGCAAATGCTGTAAACATCAGTACCGAGGCCTTCGCTGCATCTTATCAAAACCTGATTCGGAGTGTCGGAGGATGGACCTTGGGTGATAACAGTTCATACGACACGATTAAATGGGACCTACAGACCACCATACAGGCCATACATAAACTCAAGATCTATCCACTCTTCTCAGCGGTTGTTAACATAGATGAGGATGCACCTAAGCAAAATATATTTAAGGTTCGCAAAACTCACAGACGGGTGTGAGAAAATTACTTTTAAGAGCCTGATACAGATTACCGGCATGAGTCTAGTTATTCAATTGAAATATCCCTGTTAAGATCTATGAATCGAACTAACGTTATAAATTGTGGGTTATTTTCGTCACGAAATTGTTTTTCTAATATTATTCACATGATTTCTCTTCATGTCAGCAATGTTTTCATCCAACAAAGGGAAATGATGTAAACAAGAGAATATTTCATCATAATATTACTTTTATACACTACTATATTAACAACTAGAGTCGTATTAAATTTCTCCCAAAATGATTTTTTTCTTTTTTCACCTATTGCAGCTTGATCCTGGGGTGATTGGGACAAATCCTAACTATTTTACTACATTGAAGAATGATTCCGACGCCAAGCAGGTAAAATTTAATTGTATTACAATTAGTAACTTATAACTTTTAGTAACTTTAAATATATATTATATATATATATATATTAGCAGAAGTCTATCAAGTAGAAGTATGAAACCAGCCATTACCCAGTCCCAA
>JARFOD010027851.1:0-10722 GCA_031763545.1 Mopalia muscosa
CCTCAACTGTGTGATATAGCTATATCAAAATAATGATGGTTGTATTGCTGCTCAACTGTGTAAAAGTTCATTGACCTTGATTAAATGGCTATAATATAACTTAATGAAAGCAGTAAATGTTTATGAATTAAACACTTACAGGGTTTATGTCAATTTTCCCTCTTCCCGCTGATAAAGGAACATAAAACACCATTAAACTGTTTAGTAACAGCTTTATTGCTTGTCATGTTGAGCAATAGTAGGCATATACATTTCAATAAAATAACATTTCATTAAGTCCCACTTATACATAAATACACAACCATTAATACATTTCCCACATGTATATGATAATAAAATCAGTGTTTAACACAAATCATTAACCATTCAGTGATTGTGAAGTGTATACAAACAATGGCACAAAATTCACTGGAATTTACCCCAGACATCCATGGCCAGATAGTTACAGGAATGAAAAATATCTGCTATTATCTCCACTTGTCTTTTTTTTTGCAATAACATTTCTGAATCCCAAATCCTGGCTGTTACAAGACAAATAAATGTTGCAGATATGTTACAAATCTTTCATTGACGGTGATTGGATTGGCCAGGAGTAAATTGTAACTTGTATGATGGACAATTTCTTCAACAGATTTAGTCGATTATCCAATATGATTGCTTTTCCATCGCCTCACATGTACCTGCAATTATGACTTCTCACCTGTTTACAAGATGTTGTTTAAAACATTGCACTGTCCTTAGTACCCTATTCTCATGTTGGCTTAACTAACTGGTACAAATCCTGTGGTCAGATTATATTCTCATCAAAAAGGGTATGTGAACAAGGTACACATTAACTGAAATTGCTTCTAAACAACAGCGATGTCAGAAATAAAACTGAAATCTCTTTCTTTTAAACCCCATTTCATCAGTGAAAATCAATTTAAGAGATGACGAATTGAGAACAAAGTTTGATGGCCATTAATGACCTAGGCAACTGATTCAAAAATATCACAACAAACAAATACATGTACTTCAGAAAAAATAAACAGCAATTTCCCAGTCAAATATAAAAATATACTTTGGATGCATAAATTATCTAGGGCTCTTTATGAAGAGTATTTAAATGAATGAGGAAATGATTCCATTAAATTGTATTATTACACAATGGATAAACTTAAGCACTATGCCCCATCAATCAATCAACCATTTATTTACAGCAGCAGTAACTTGTATACATAATGTCAATATTTACTAAATACATACTAAAGAATAGTGAATGACATGGAATTATTATAAGAGGATGCTTAAGACCCAAGTTCTTTCATACAAGTTTGGATAATAGTTCTGGTTACAGATAGTCACATTCATTCAACAAGTTTTAGAAACAAAAACAAGCCCTCTTCATTTAACTAGTGGATTCAGTCAAATATGGTTACAGGTTATGATTATCATAAACTGGGGAGGACAATCAACATCAGGTGTTTGTTAGCACTATTAGTGGACAGAAACGTAAAGGCCCAATGGTGATCAACATTTAAATGAGACAACAGAAAACCATTATTGATATGAACATAACTTGGCACATCATTTTTTGAATGATGAGTGGCCATGGAATTAATTTGAAACCATTGATGATATTGTGTAGATTTATAATCACAGTTTATTGAATTCTCATTGCTTCCTTTGTTATCTTGTTTAACATATGCTCAGAGATTATGTCCCCTAAGGTAACTCCTTCCTATGATTTTTTATCCCAAAATGGAGGACGGAAATCACTGTAATAAATGATAAAATGTACAGTTTTACAATGTTATCTGACAATGAATTGGTTGCATGATGTCTGAGCTCTGAGAGCACCAGGGCAACAAGAACACCCTTCCCACCAACCACTTACACACCCTTTGATCATAATCGAAAAAGACAACAATGACACAAAATTGTCACCATAATCTCACTTTTCAATGTTTCTTTTTAGCTATATATATATATATTCTGATTTAAACCAAAGGATGGTCTCATGTTATAGATAAAACTCATTTTTATCTGAACAAATTAATTCCATTAATATGGTACATGTACATTGAGAACATGTGACAAATATGTAGCACTCGGTCCCGTTTCAAAAATAATCTTAGCTTACACAAAACATAATTACCGTGACAACCAGTGTTAAAGACATAGTGTTGCCACGACAGTTACATTCATAGTAGGCTAACATATGCAATAACCTTTTCTCAATTACTGATAATACCTTTTGGATTTCACATTTTAAATTTAAATTATAAATTCTATCACATAAATATCTAGATAAATACTTAAAAAATGCAAAAAAGGAACAGCTTGGTATCTTGGAAGAGAGTTTCTACCATCTAAACATAGACCTTTGATGTGAAAATTCTTGTGTAATTTAGACGGGACACTCGATGGGAATGGGGGTGATAATGTTGACAACAGCTGGTCCCAAGGAGATTGATGACTCTGAGAATATTTCCAATATGTACGAGCAAACTTGCCTACCCAGAAGAAATTGATTGGTACAAAAAATTCATTTTCATGAGTATTTTCTTACCATTATGTGTAAGTTTGTGATACAGCATAGCAAGCACTATTTATTTCTATGTGTATTTTATTGGCAAATTGGTGTATTCAAAATACTCCAAAATACACGTAGTAGACAGGTCATTACATGGTTTAATTTTACATAATGATTTTAGGATCAGGTACAGATTCAGAGATAGACTTATGAGGTAAAATCCGTCCTCCGTTGATATAAAGTTCGTCTTTAACAATAACATCTTCTCCTAAAACACTGACATTCTCCATCCGAACCTGGAAGGAGTAAGAGGTGTTTATAATCTTCATACATACAATATCAATTACACTATCAAGAAAACGTAACACGGAATATTAAAATCAATTTGGAGAATACAATTTCTCCAAGGAAATCACAATTTGGTTGACAATATGAATAATTCTGTGAAAGTTTCTCTACATTGCACATCTACATATATGATGGGTAATAATTCTTAAGAATAAATAGTATTTCCAAATTCTTAGTGAAGAGGAACTTTATAAGAGTGTTAACTTACCCATTTTCCTACTGTTGAGTTCCAGCCAATTATACAGGACTCTAACCAGGAATGGGACCGTATTGATGCTCCTTTTAAAATGGTAGATCGCTTTATACAAGCACCGTCTTCTATGACAACTCCAGGTCCGATTGTAACATTGGGTCCAATACGGCAGTTAGCACCTATTTTAGCAGTAGTGTCCTGTAAACAATAGGAATATTCACTAAGGCTGGATAGCATATCTATATACTATGATAAGTTTGAAAAATAGTGTTGAAAACTCTGTACTTTAAAAGGGAACACCTTTTAAGTGTTTCGTCTGTTGTGGTCATTTGTAGAAATGCATAAATTTTAAGCTAATTGTGTTAAATTATAACAATTATGTTTAAATTAATAGATTTTCAATTAAGATTTTCCAACCAACAGTTATGATGTAGCCATATGGGGTTTGATTGTTTGTTTGTTTGATTGGTGTTTAATGTCGTACTCAAGGGTATTTCACTTATATGACGTCGGACAAAAATTCAGAACATCACAAACAAATCTGCTTCTCGTTACCGTTCAGCTCTGAGAACACCAGGGCAACAGAAAGCAACCTCTTTTCTCGCCTCTTACGATCGACTGAGAAAGCCGAGGGAGTATTCTGCAGGGCCATGGCCCACCCGCTCCCTCACAGGGCTAGGTAAATTGGAGAATTTGTTCTTAAATGATCGTGTTGACAGCACATAGGCATCAATTTTGTAAAATTATACAATGTCCATTCTTGTTTAACAGAAATTTGTGAGAAAAAAAAGTTAGCGAGTTCTCAATTTAAACACACATGGATATTCTAATGGCAAGCATTTTGCTTTAGAGAATTTGGTGAAATGCAATCCCATTCTGTGTCTTTAATAGAAGGAAGCTAGGGTACAAGTTCTTCACTGAGTTTATTATCAAATTACCATGTTTACAACACATAGACATGAATATTGCCTTAATAGAATGAGGCTATATTTCAAGCTTCAAGTTAATCTGCGAATTTGTTACTGTGTTATTGTGTCCACAACATATACAGACATGAATAATTTAAAATGCAGTAGAAGCCGCTTAGTTTTATGGAATTTGGTGAAATTCAATCGCATCACAAACGAACATTTGTGATGGAAGGACACAAAGCAGCATTTCTAAATCCCCCCCCCCCCCCCTTCCACAACACCCTACTATAGAAGCAGTGGACAAAAAAGACAAATTATTTTCCCTTCAGCTACATGTAGTGAAGGACTCTACAGCTAGTCATGAGTATACAATGTAACCCTTATCTGTTAATGCTATTTGCTGTATGATTATATTAACACCACAAGAGGACTTGCAAGATTCTAAACAAAATGTTATATTAGGATTCATTTGTTTTTTTAATGGCATAAATAGACAATAATGTCATATATATAATGCAAATAGGTTTTTGTTTGTGACTCATATTTTTGTAAGATGGAAAAAAAACAAACTAGGAGTTGTTTAGATAATGGCTAAACGATTGCATGTGCCAAATTTTAAAGACTTCCTGCAAATAGTTTACAAGAAATACACAATTTTATCTTAAAAACCAAGAAAAATCAAGGCGAAGAAAGCAGCCTAAACATATGTAAATGATTGAACTTCTGATTATTCGTAGATAACTTTCAATAAATTTAATAACCCTGTTTTTTTTTAAATTGAATGAATAAGCAAAATAGACTTTTTTGAAGACATTTTTAACGTAAAAATTTGAGTGATTCTGCATCACTAATTTCAATAACACCTTTGGTAATGGCTATGCATATATGATTGACTGATGGACTGATGTTTTGCACTATGCTTAAGGGTATTTCATTTATATGGCAGAGGTGTATTCTAACAATAATTGACACTAGCACAACCAAGATGTGAAGCATTTCCATAATGTTGCAAAGTAATTTTTCCTCCAGTGACAGTATTGCTACTCTTCAAACAAACTGCCCCTAGCCAGAGGGTGCTATTAGTACAAATCCTACTGGGGGCATCAGTAGTTTGTATAAATGTGTATTCTAGCACCCAGACTAAATACACAACCTTTGTTCTCCAGGTTTACTGTTCAGTTCAAATATGTACCCACATGAGTCCCGCAATTAATATGTTAGCCTTTTACTAATTACATTCTGGTTATCACAAGCACAGGTGAGATTACCACCTTAATCGCTTCCAATACATGTACACATACACTTTGAGGCAACTATTTTACAATGTAAATCTAAAAAAAATATTTCACCCATGACTAGCCATACAGTCCTTGTGTGTTTATTTTTTTCTTTGTGTTAGGTTTGTTCGTTTGATTGGAGTTTAACGTGGTACTCAAGGGTATTTCACTTATATGACGACAGACACAAATACAGGACATCACAAACAAATCTGCTTCCTGTTACCCTTTAGCTCTGCGAACACCAGGCCGACAGAAAGCAACCTCTTTTCTCGCCTCTTACGATCGACCTTGGAAGCCCAGGGAGTATTCTGCAGGGCCATGGCCCACCCGCTCCCTCACGGGGAGATATGGATTGAAGGAGGTCAGTAACTCACAGATGGATTGAATACTGAGACAATAACATATAGATATCCACAAAACAATAAGCAAATCAATAACAAATAGTAGCGCGAGAGTTTTCTGATGAAACTGTTAATTATTTATACCAAAGATCATTTACCACAAAGTTTCTCCTGCTTATCAGAGCAGTCAACACATTTTCCTGATCGGATAGAATCCATCAAATTACAACCATTAATTCCATACTCTGATAAGATGGCCTTGCCGTTCCTGCATGTACAAAGTTACCCATGGGCCATTCATTTCAGGTCATAAAACCTCCTCATTTATTTTCTTTTCTGGCAGGTCATGCTTTATTAACGTTCAAAAAGAAATGTATACATATGGAATTTTATTCTCATTGTTCCTTGCATTTTGTCTCAAAAACTAAAGATCTACTTTAGAGTGAAACAAATTAAAAGCAAGATTGAATTCAAACCAATTAAATTCTCTACATACAAAATGGCAAAGCAATCAAAAAATGTTCTCTTGTGCCAAGACAATATCACAAACAGGGCCCTCTGTACCAAGAGTACATGGACATTCTGTCTATTGTCCCAAAGTAGAAACAAGCACTCTGTGCCAATAATATAAGGACATTCTGTCCCTGTGCCTATTGTCCCAAAGTAGAAACAAGCACTCTGTGCCAAGAATATAAGGACACTCTGTCCCCGTGCCTATTGTCCCAAAGTAGAAACAAGCACTCTGTGCCAATAATATAAGGACATTCTGTCCCTGTGCCTGTTGTCCCAAAGTAGAAACAAGCACTCTGTGCCAATAATATAAGGACATTCTGTCCCTGTGCCTACTGTCCCAAAGTAGAAACAAGCACTCTGTGCCAAGAATATAAGGACATTCTGTCCCTGTGCCTGTTGTCCCAAAGTAGAAACAAGCACTCTGTGCCAAGAATATAAGGACATTCTGTCCCTCTACCTGTTGTCCCAAAGTAGAAACAAGCACTCTGTGCCAATAATATAAGGACATTCTGTCCCTGTGCCTATTGTCCCAAAGAAGAAACAAGCACTCTGTGCCAAGAATACAAGGACACTCTCTGTCCCTGTGCTTTTCGTCCCAAGTACTTCGAAAGCTTGTAGCAATATACATAATGTACAAAGTCGCATTACTTGTCATTTCTTTATTAAGTTTTATCAAACCACTCCATAATCGAGTTTATAAGTATAAACAAGCACTGTGTGCCAAAAACCAATGGACCTTGTGCTCATTACCCAGGGCATGCACCATGCACACATACTCTCTGTCCATGTAACAATGAGCTCAGAAACATTCTGTCTGTCCCTGTACCCAGTATAGCATGATCTCAGAAACATTCTGTCTGTCCCTGTACCCAGTATACCATGAGCTCAGAAACATTCTGTCTGTCCCTGTACACAGTATAGCATGATCTCAGAAACATTCTGTCTGTCCCTGTACAAGTATAGCATGATCTCAGAAACATTCTGTCTGTCCCTGTACCCAGTATAGCATGAGCTCAGAAACATTCTGTCTGTCCCTGTACCCAGTATACCATGAGCTCAGAAACATTCTGTCTGTCCCTGTACCCAGTATAGCATGATCTCAGAAACATTCTGTCTGTCCCTGTACAAGTATAGCATGATCTCAGAAACATTCTGTCTGTACCTGTGCCCAGTATACCATGAGCTCAGAAACATTCTCTGTCTGTCCCTGTGCCCAGTATACCATGAGCGCAGAAACATTCTCTGTCTGTCCCTGTGCCCAGTATACCATGAGCGCAGAAACATTCTCTGTCCCTGTGCCCAGTATTCCATGAGCTCAGAAACATTCTCTAACTGTCCTTGTGCTCCCCACAAACACATGATGCCCACAGGGGCTAATGAACAGATAATCTATAATACAGATGCCAAATTGAAATCCCCACAGATTAATTCTCATCAATATTTAAAAATGCCTTTTATTGATTAGGTTATGAACTCATTATCATCAGAAATATTTAATGGCTGCAGTGAGTTGTGGGTCTTTATCAAATTGACATCCCATTGAGATACCATTGTTAGGCATGTTGTGTCGTTATCACCACGAATGTGTAACACTGGCCTGGAAGATCAGCTTAAATCCCCTCTATAGCCTTATTTATTAATAAGTCCTAGCTAGAAACGCAACTAACATCTGAGATCGTAACAGTACTAGAACAGCCATTGAAGAAAGGTCATGTAGGCTTTATACATTTCTATATTCAGCCGGAGTTGACAAATAACTAGCTGGGGATAATGCAATAAACAAAATGGGCAAGCTTAATCTTGATCAGAGTCTATCTTACCTTATTGGACAAATTCAGTTTCAATTAACATGGCTTTAATGTTCAGTGATAAATGCTGTATTATCTAAAACACAGGTTATAAAAGTCACCAAAACACAGCTCTGATCAGTCAAACTTCAAGTAAAAATATCTAAGATTTGACAATTACTATGTCAAGTTTTATTGTCAACTCTCAAGCTGTTGGCATTTCTTGATAAAAATATATATTATATTTCTAAAGAGAAATCGTATTATACCTATACAGCACGTTGAGGAGCAAAAGTTATTTTCACTTTTCTCATTTCTCTCTTTGTTAATTGACCAAAATTGTCAAACTGCTAGAGTACTTTATCATCTTCCTGGAAGATGAAAACTGAGTTACACTTATTTCTCATATATTCACAATTTGCCAGCACTGTGAAATAATTATCAGAGGGATCATAACACCAGTATAGACACAAACCACTGTCAAATGTAGATGTCATGTTTTTTTAAAATGTTTTAATAAAGAATAATGAAGAGACTAACAAATTATCTGTGTCCGTAACTTGATATGTACATGTTTAACATTGTACTTAAGGTTATTTCAATCATTGGACCGCGTGAAGTTATCTTGCATATGACTACAAGCTTACAGTGTTGGCCTATTTTGACCAAAAAAAAAAAGGTATAAAAAACTGACCTTCTACATATAGTCAGATGCTTTATATTCCTGTCTACCATTCAATGATGAAAACAATCGTAATTTTAGTCCATTCACCATGAACCACCAGGGAAATGAGTCCCAAGACTAAATTTGAACAGCCACATATCTGCTTATTGTAGGCAGCTTTAATTTTAAGATTCATTTACTGTATAATATTTTGTATCTGTTCTGTGCACAATTACATTGTAAGTAGGAAGGATGACAGTTGATACACATGAGTGTTTGTATGGGGTGTTTTTGCCGTGCTTAAGAGCATTTCATTTATATTATGGCGGTGTATTTCATCAATAATAGACACTAGCATACCCATAAAATGTGAAGGTTTTGATAAAGCTGGAAAGTTAATTTTCCTCCAGTGGTAAGAAAAAACAAGATTGCTACTCTCTCCAAACAAACTGCTCTTAGCCATAGGGCATACAGATAAAGGTTAGGTAAAGGTTATCAATTATTTCAATTCCCTAAAGACTGAGCAAACAATATATTTGGATAGTAGAATATCTATTAAAAAAAACACTCATCTGCAAAACTCTGAATTAAATTGAGAAGCTACTGTTGAATAATGACTTTGTAAAGTGATTTAATAAGCTGTAATGATTAAACATGCTGAAGACTGAGCCAGGTGGCTTGTGGAATGCAGACAAAACAAATCATTATGTAAGGAACTCTCTTGTCAGAGGTAATTAACAGCTAAATCTCAACACCTCTTCACAGGAGAGCCAAAATGTAATGAATACTTCTGACACATATTGCTGTTGAAGTTGTGAGCTCGCACAGCCGATCATGGTACAGGGTACTCTGGAACTTACAGAATCTTCCCTACCAAGAGTCAACATTATTGTGGGACATTAAAACAACCAAAACATTTTAACACATCTTTGCAGCTACATTGAGAACTTATAGAATAGAAACAGTCTTCAATGAAGCTTTTTAAAGTTTATATAATATTACATATTACATAATTTGATGTACATGTATATTGAACACAAATGCCACTCAAAGAAGTTACATGTATATTGATGTAGCAACATGTGACTGGCTTCATTTACTGCACAATGGTCTATCGACAACCTATTTTAAAGCAGGCGAGATTTTTAGCGTTCAGAGAAACCTGTCAATTATACTGAATGCACAAGATAAAATGGCACCGGTTATGTTCAGGGTTATTCAAGAATTATTCAGATATGCTTTAATTGGAGCCATGATATCAAAATGTCAGACAACAAAAAATATTACCGGATAAAATTATGTCACAAATTACTCTCCATGAAAGATATATGTGTTTGACAGCATGTTGTCAAGAGCTCACTTGATGCCGAGGACTTTAACACTGTTGTCATATTTAACTAGTGTGTGTCATACAATGCTTATGAGGCCGGGGTATCACTATGTACTAATCATCAAAAGATTCTGTCTATTTTTTACACCAAACAACAAAATGCAAAGAATCTCGTCACCAAGAGGTTTAGCTTTCCTCATTAGGACAATGACATGATCTTGAAATGGCAGGTGTAATTCTAAAATGATGAGGTGAGTGATGTGTTAAAGCATAGGACAGCACACCTCAAATCAGAAGGCCTGCGAATTATACTCTTCATGCATATTCTCCTGCCAAAACATATTTATAGAATTATGTGATGAAGAAATGATATTTTCTGACTAAGTCTTTTTGAATGCATTTGTCTTTTTACAAGGTTTCATATGTGGAGTAATTTCTATATCATAAAAACATCCTAATATATGAGGTTGAAGAGCATCACTGACACTGACAGATAGAGTTCTTTCATATTGCTGAGTCATGTTCATCTTATTACTGATTATTTTGTAATCATGAATTAATTACCACAAGCTGTTCACATTTAGAGAAATTATTTAAAAGATTGCGAAATTAAATTGTGCTAAAAAATCATTGGTCCTTCGATCCAAATGTATTATTTAGCATAGAACAATCATTCTTACTTTTTGACAGGGGTTGTGGAAGGTTCCTTAAAATCAATTATAAGATCAATTTACATTGCTGGAATTTAGAGTATTCGCTAAATAACCCATCCAGTGAACACACACCCACAAGCACTTCCCTGTTATATATGCAAGGTTACAAGGAGACTCCACCTGTGTT
>JARFOD010027862.1:0-10722 GCA_031763545.1 Mopalia muscosa
GTGGGCAAGTCTGTTTCGAAAGTTGCAAGTCTGGCGAATGGAACCCCCCAAGGGAGCGTAATTTCACGAACCCTGTTCAACGTAATGATTAACGACTTACCAAATGTACTCAACCCTAGAGTTAAACGTTGCGTATTTGCAGATGACCCGGTTATTTGGTTTCCCAGTCGCAGTTTTAAGATAGCTTCACTATATGTCCAGTAAGCTCTTTGTGATATAGGTGAATGGGGTATGCGATGGGGGTTTAAGTTCTCCCGTACGAAATCCGAGACAGTGGTATTTACAAGGAAGCGAACTATACCGGAAACGGTTTTAAAATTAAATGGCACCGTTCCTAAAGTTTCTCAGTCTTTTAAATACTTAGGTGTTACATTTGACCGGGGATTAACCCGGGGTAAACATTTTGATAATATCGTCACCAGGTGCTCCAAAGCAATTAATCTTATTCGATCTGTTTCAGGCACATCGTGGGGAGCCGACAAGAGAGGTCTTCGATTGTTATACCGCTCATTGGTTTTGTCCAGAATAGATTATTGTTGTGAGGTATACAATTCTGCGTCGGATTCCATGCTTAAAAGTTGGACTCTGTTCAATATCACGCATTACGGATATGCACCGGGGCAGTGAAGGGATCATCTGCCCGTGTGCTACAGGTAGCCTGTGGGGAATTTCCTCTGACCATTACAAGAAAATGGAGGACGCTCAAATGTGCCTTAAAGTTGTCATCTGCCAAATATAATCCCTCCTCTTCTCTTTTAGAACCATCCTATTATGATTACCTGTTTGCCTTTTAGCCTCAGGATAGGACGCGTGGTAACAGAGGTTGGAATTGACCTGACACTCTTACAGACCGACATCACACCACCTACCCCACCATGGCAACTTGTAGTACCAGTGGTAGATCTCCAAGTTAATGAGCTGGTTAAAAAATCTGATCCACCTATGTTAATTAACTTATGCTTTAATGATTTTATTCAATCTACTTGGGGTGCTTATTTGCAGATTTATACTGATGCTTCGTGCTGTCCAGACTCCAAGAAGTGTTCCTCTACTTTTACTATTCCTGAGTTAAAGTATTCCAAACGTTATAGAATCTCTAATAATTTATCTGTGTTCACTTGTGAGCTAATGTCTATTCTTCTTTCCTTGCAGTTTTTGTCGGACTTTGGTCCAATTGGGGCAGTTATTTTTTCCGATTCCCTGAGTGCCTTAACATTGTTGAAAAATTTTATATGGCAGCGGTCTATCCCACTGGCATACGAAATTATATTGCTAATTACCAACTTATTTTCAGAAGGGGTTGAAGTGTGTCTGGCATGGGTACCAGCTCACGTAGGTGTCCTTGGTAATGAAAATGAAGATCGGTTGGCAAAGGACGGGTTACTATTACCAGATATATCAATTCCTGTTAAGTTGCAACATAGTGAAATTTTGTCCTCCTGTAAAGATTATTTCTGGTCGCTGTGGCAGAACAGTTGGGATACAGCCGTAGACGGTAGATTTTATCATGGTGTGCAACCATCAGTTCACAATGGTTTTATTCAGTTGTGTAACCGTAGAAATGATGTCTTGTTTTTCAGAATCCTTTCCGGTGTTTGCCCATTAAACTCTCGACTTAATCGAATAAATCTACATCCTTCAGGTCTGTGTGAAAATTGTCTAGTGGAAGAAGACGTACATCATTTTTTATTATCTTGTCGAAAATATGCTAATCAGAGACTTATTTTACAGCAGCAAAGTCTAGTACACGGTGTCAGAAATTTCACAGTTCAAGGCCTTCTTGGTACGGCAGTTAACAGGGCTAAGATAGCACAGGCAATGGCTGATTATATAGTTTGTTTGTTTTGTTTTTTTGTTTTTTGTGTTTTTTTTAATTTTATAGTTACACAGCTAGGAGTACAATATATAAATAAAATTTAAATGTTGAAGTAAATACAATTTTTAAATGTTGTCAATAAAGTTCAAATGTTGATGTGGTGTAAATCAGTTCCCTTGTGGGACTGGCACACACCATTATTTCCATATATCATCGTCCAAAAAAATACATTTTTAATTTAATTTATCACAACTGCATTTAAATAGTTGTAAGTCATTAAAATTTTAGATCCAAATTTAAACAATTTAATATATTGACATATTAAACTTTCAAATACTTATGTATGTCCTATTCAGCTCATTTTATTTCTCTTTTTGATGTACAGGGCCAACAGTCTACAGATAAATACCGATGGAAAAATAATAATAAATTGTAAAATGTTCACGCCACAGCGTAGCTGAAATATCGCTGAATGTGGGGTTAAACACTAATCAATCAATCAAACTACATTGTTATCTTGTCGTTTGTGTAATATAGTCAGAATTTGTATCACAAGAACCATATGATGTTGTTATTTACATTCGGTTTACTTTAATTAGGACAACTGTCTACTAATTTTACCACTGGTTGTGCCCGGGCAAAAGCATTACTCGAAATTGCAGTAAGTTGTAAAAAATGTCTTCACTATTTGCTTTGGTAAAATAATTCTAATGAGCTCTTCAATTGATTCCTTTGGGTTGATTATAATTATTTTTTTCGCTTCGGTAAAACACGTATTTATAAAGGGTATTTGGATAAATATCGATGACTGCTCAACCCTTGTGCGCTCAACAGTTTTGGTTCCCGCGTATATTGTACATCTATATTGCCTAGTATGCATGCTAGCGTGTATTAGTTTCGGTTCCAATCAGTGCACATTGCTATGTGTGGAGCATGCAATCAAAGTATAGACAGGGATTACAGCTCTTCCAGAGAATAGTATAGACAGGGATTAGCTCTTCCAGAGAAAAGGGATGTAACACATTTTCCCCCCAAAGGCTTGTTCAAATTGAATTTTCCGGTGTCCACAACCTAAGACATTATATTTTCAGAAATATAGAGTCCATTAAAGCATACAGTTTTGAAGAGTGGCTTATGCAACTTTAGTCTTGCAGGTCACATCTTTCTTGCAACATTAACAGCGTTCACTAAGTAACAATTTAACAGAAGTCGAAAGTGGTTGCCGAACCGGTGCTGGGTGCATTAAATTAGCCCGTAATTTGGTGTGCAACCAATCGAACCAAGATCAGGCGGGTAAATTCCTCTCTCTCGGACCGGTGAACAGTATACAAAAGAAAAATTTACAAGCGCCCACGTTAACCACTAAACTAAGGTCCTTGCCTCTTTGTGAGAATTATTAGCTTCGCCGTAAATTGAATCACTAAAACGTATTTGTTGACATATTCTGGTTAACACGTCAAGTCGTGTTAACAGTGATATATTAGATGTCTCGTAACAACAAATCATTGCCTTCCGTGGGAATTTGAACAACACTCTTCTGGAGTAGTCAACGAGTTTGGAAAGCGCACACGCTAACCACTAAACCATGGCCGCGGGCCCATATATATAGATATACATTTCGGGGCCGGATTATTCGTCAAGGATATTGTAATGATAGGGAATGTTAAAAAATTGCTCAGTTTAAATTATGAAAAGAATTAGTTGTTGAAGTGTAAAGTGAAATAAATGACGATGATAAAACCAAAATCTAAATGATAAAAGTAAATTTCATCAGTTAAGCAAGCTAGATGCGCAGTAAACCTAACAACCTCAACATTAACACACAAGAATAGTGTTACTGACACCAATGCCTTGAATGTAATTTATGGAGCACTAATTGAGTACCATTCCCACACCCCAACACCTCGTCAAGTGATACACCCAAAGTGGTTTTCCGGTAGTTTAACTGTTTATTCATTACAAGAGTGTCTCCAGAAGAATTGATGCATATTGTTAACTCTAAAGATATTCCACTGTTCCAGCTTTTCGTTTAGTGATGTGACTATTGAATATTCAGTAGTAAAATGATACAAAACGGGTTTCTCTAAAGGGCAACCCATTGGCAGCACACAAATAACTCTAAACAAAGTTATTATTTGTAAGACAAACACTTGAAAAACTATTAAATTCAAATTTAGTTCAGAACAAAAGCCATTAGAAAATAATAATTATACCAAAGAAGTGCATACACGAGCAGAACTTTCTTGGGCTATATATTTTCTATGATACCCTTAACAAAATGTATTAGTGGATTAATATAAACATTTACTTATTAAAACTGTTACTCAAAATGTAGACCCCTAACAAATCCATTGGTTAAGTTACTATACAAGTTGAGCAAAAAAGCATACAAGTGTTGAATGTGGGAACATTAAAGCATTCCTCCACATACTGCAACATACAAAAATCAACATGGTATTTAACTCGATTGTCGATTTTAAAATCGATTTTTTTTATTACTCTGGTGCCAGCCATCATTCAATTCCTTTTTAAAAGAGTTAATATAATTTCGTGTCTCCCATAACAATGTATAAAGGACTATACAGCGTTGCGTGTTAAGCCAACCCCAAACATAATGGCCTGAAATAGTGTACTTAGTTTAAGTGTGATTGAAGTAGACTAAGTGTGTTATCAACGGATGAGGTCAAGGAGAACCTTATTACTCGTATTGTCCTGGTATTGTGTCGGTGAATTCTTCAAATGAACTCCAAGAGCCGTCTTGCTGGTGTTATATTGATTGATTCTCTCTGGTGTATTAAACGGCTCGGATGAGGCAGGAGTAGTTCACGGAGTCATTCAGTTCACTATTTCATGACACTTCTTCAGTCTGTAATGGTTTTATTCCTATATTTGACATTGTATAAAACAAGCAAAAGATTTAAATGGATAAACATCTTCTCGATTTATTAACCCCAACGTCAGTCTGAATTTAAATGTCATTTTCGGTATCAGTGTCTGTTCTCCCGTCATATAGGTATGCCAAAGTGACATTTTAACGGACTTAGAAATCCGTACCTTACATTTTAAAATAAATAATGGAGTTCCCCTGGGCAATTTTTTAATTGAGTATATACATGTTTAAGTGTCGGTGATATACCCCCAAAACAAGAATCCACACAATCATAACCATGTGATTAATGTGTTTTGCTTTTTGGGGATACACAATAGTTCAGTGCCCAACTTTGCGACACAGCATGGTCACGCTGGTGGCTTGATTAGTTTGCCGGTTTGATTTGGGTTTAACGTTGTACTTAATGGTTTTTCGCTTGAATGACGATGGATTGTCCACTTCACACTGTTCTGTGCCTGATTACGGTGGGAAACGGGGTGTAAACTTAGTAAAAGCCATTGCTGTGATTATTCAATTTATATCGTGCGACTCACTCATATACATGTATCTAATATAATCACGTGCACGGTACATTGGAGTTTGATTAGTAAGCGCATACATTAACCCCTTAGCCGTGGGAGATTTAATGAGTAAATATATCAATATAAACATCAGTTAAAATGAGCGATCAGTTCCAATGAATGATGTGGTGTCACGCTTATCAAGCCAGAATGACAGTTAAAGAACTAATTGCTACCCTATAATCTTAAATGACCAGAGGATATATGTATTTGATGTGTTTTACGTCGGCCCTTCTATTCAATGGATTAATTGGACGAAATTTTACTTTGTATCCACAAGACCGTTTTTGTATATAACACGGTTAGAATAATGGAACCCTTTAAGGTTCTTGAGTCCAGGCTCTGGTGAAACTCTTTTCTGCATGGAACGGTCACAGCAACTGTTTCTCTTTTTCTTCTTATATTCAATAACCGAATTTGTTGAAATGGTTCAATATAGATCCTCTTTTCAAAATAACCTCCAAAGAACCATTATTTCTAAGAGTGTACGAAGTTATAGTTATCCAACGTTCAACTAGACTTTTAATGGATATTAACGTTAATTGGTACCAGACAATTTTTTAATACTTGTTATTCACATAACAGCAGTATTTTTTTCAGGACAGATTCCAATAAATGATTAATATTTCCATATAAAATGAATGCATATCAACAAACACACCAAAGCTGACAAAGGTTTGGAGTGTGAATGTCTCAAGACTGGACTCCTTCAAAATAATATTATGTTTATTTTCTGTAAGGGATGTTTTCTTTCCATTATACAGTCGACAACTGTACATGTAACTGATACGTGACAACGACATATCGTGGATAGCCGAGTGGATTTTCCCTGTCGTGTCAAATAACAGACGCAAACACGAAGTTTTGTCACCAAGTTCCACCACATGGATTGATTATTGAAGTGGCAGACCAAACTGTAAGTTCATCAGACCAAGTAACTCAAATTGGCCGTATATCTGTGAATAGAAATGTTCATTGAGAATAGGAACAAACGTTAACATGATCTAGTATAAAATGTGGATACAGTTTGTGTTGTATGTATTTTTTAATCCAATAGATTAAAGTACTGTTTTGGCGTAAATCATTCTACTGAATGGACACGCCAATAATTTTAGATGATGATGATGATGATGATGATGCAATCAAAGTCTAGACAGGGATTAGCCGTTTGGCTCTTCCTGAGAATAGGGATGTAACACAATTTTTGCCCAAACGTTTGTATAAATTGAATTTTCCGGTATTAACAGCCTAAGACATTATATTTTCATGAGCCACTATTAACCATACTGTTATGAAGAGTGGGTTTTACAACTTTATTCTTAGTGCAATTTACGGTTTAACAGCAACATTAATAGCGTTCACTAAGAAACAATTTAACAGGAGTCGAAAGTGGCTAGCGAACCGGTGAAGGGTACATTTAATGAGCCCGTGGTCTGGTGTGCAACCATTCGAACCAAGTCCAATCGCAATCAATCAGTGTGTCATCATGATACAAAATAATATATGTTGTGTAAATTCCTCTCTGCGATCAAATCTGACGGACAAGATCAAATCCGACGGACAAGAATCACGAACAGTAAAGTTTGTTCCCTGATAAAACATAAAACAAGTAGTGCATAAATAACAGAGCTGAATTAACATTACCATCAAGATTCAACCCCTGAATCACTTGATTATTAAAATGTACTGCTTATTCTATGGGTGGTTTTCGCTTGCTATACCATTTTAAACTTTGTAAAAAAAAAATGTCAGTAGGTAAAAGAGATGGATCACAAGCCCACAAATGATGCAGAAGATGTTTGATTGTGCTAGATCTGCTGATCTGTCATATTCATCCGTTTTGGGGAATTGGTAATTCATGAGGATTTAAAACAGGCAAGATCCTTTAAGAGATAGATAAGACAGTCACCAGACAACGAAGGCTCAAACACACATAATATTTTACAGTTTATAGAAAAGATGCACTGCATTAATTCCTCCGGCATAAGTCACCGCTCAGCAAACTTCAAAGGCAAATTAGTCCTCGTGCGGCAACCAGTTTTAACAACTAACTTCTAACGATAAATATCTTACCGGTGTTATGTGTACAATTTTGTGAACTGACTGCGCACCTATCAATCAACTTCAAACCCATTTCCTTAAACATTTGTGATGGAAACAATCCATCAACACTACTACATGAGGCACATCATACTTGTATTTCACGGAACTCTGGGATTTGTTTCTATAAAATGACAAGTAATACTTATTGTTCATTGTCCAGCTATTTTAAATGTTGCATGCAATTCGGCAAATTATTGGGGGGTTTTTAAAATAAAAATAGGGATAAAAGTAGTTACACCATATTTAATGACGCGAAATTGCATTTTCATAATCAACTATAATGAGTGCGCGATTTATAACTAATATGACACACTTAAAGACATATTCAGAATGAATCACCTGACCCTTCATTGCATTTAGTCAACCTCGTTCTGAACTGCTTGTAAGAGAATAGTAAGTCATTTGACATGGATGAGTGCTGTTTTGCGTCACATTGATTAGTACCTTCTTCGGGGAGCGGGTGGGTCATTTAACACCAGCAGGTTTTGCAGAATACTTCCCGGCTTCCTTGGTAGATCGTAAATGGAAAAAATGTATTCTGATTCAGATCTCTGGAGAACGTTACGTTAATGCGATAATTTGGAAGTGTTTATTTGTTTGTTTGATTGGTGTTTAACGTTGTACTCAAGGGTACTTCACTTATATGACGATGGACAAAAATACAGAACATCACAAACAAATCTGCTTCCCGTTACCCTTTAGCTCTGAGAACACCAGGGCAACAAGAAAGCCACCTCTTTCTCGCCTCTTACGATCGACCGAGGAAGCCGAGGGAGTATTCTGCAGGCTCATGGCGCACCCGCTCCCTCACAGGGTCAAATCCATAAGGATAGGGGAGCATGCATGTTGTTTCAATTGAAAGCATTGACAAGAAATTTACAGAAAATAACTTTCATCAAGTGCTAAGAAAGACAATATCAACATGCTCAGAACATATGGCTGTTATATTTGCCAGAGTGTTCGAAATCTTTGGTGTTTATTTCTTTCAGCCAGATCAAAACCTAAAAATTTCAATTTTTTACCCAGACTCTGTGAATAACTAATTCAAAAAAGACAAAGGCTGTATCGATTCCAATTTCTTGTTTTATATCTATTCATCATTGCCAAACATATATACCACTTTATTGAACTTATTATTCTTGAACCTTGAAAGGTACAAACTTTAAATTCTGATTAAAATGTTTTCCCTCTAAAGCTGGCCAAGCTGCTGTTGTTCGAGCTAAGACTATTAAAGTGTATTTAGCCCACTTCCTTAAAATCCCAACACCAATTGAAAACAGGATGAAGCACAAACAAAATATTTGATTCCATTCCAGGGGTCAGTTTTTGTGGAATGAAAGGCATGTCACACATGAAAAGGGTCTTGTGTTTTATGAATGAAATGCTCATGTTTTGTTAAGCCACACCCCCAATGTTGTGACAGCGTTGCAATGAATGCTTGTGTTTTCCTATCATCATCTCCCTGTGCAATTCAATTCGCAAATAACAGTATCAAACACTTTTGAAAACAAATAATCATAATTGTTTTAATATTGATTCAGAACATTCAGAAAGAAGCCAGGAGCTTTTAATTATAGTGTTTATTATTCAATTTGTAGGTTGAGTAGTAGACAATTGCTTTCTTATAGAGCTGATTTTCAACAGTCATTAATCAGGTACACAATTGTATCTGGCTTAAAAGTTTCTTTTTCCAGTAAATATAAAGCAGACAAAACAAGAAACTATGCTGTAGTCAAGATATGTTCATAAAACTTACCTATAATATTACACTTTTGTATCGTACAATGGATTACTAATTTATTCACTAATAGCCACCTAAACTGTTTGTACTGTAAGAAAGTGTATAGTTTTTAAGCTATGATTTATATATGTATTTCTTGCAGATCAAAATAACCCCAATCCCTCGAAACCTGGCAAGGCAGAAACTAAAATAAAAAATTAGAACATAAGAATACTGCTACAATTTAAGAGAATTTCCTCAAAATCTGTATTATCAACTTTGTATGTTTTACAATTATATCAGTGTAATGTCTAAGAGACTAAAAATTGTTAATTACAGGAAAGACACAGCAAAAATGAACACATACACGCCCAAATTTGGAGTGATATTAAAATAATACACTAGAGATTGTCAATAGTCAAATTACCATTAGACATCCCTTACATGGACAAGCATGCATTCTAACAATAATATATTTAGCCATTGAGTAAGCTCATTTCATTTATAAGCAATTTATCCACTCCAAAGCCTCCAGAATAGGCATGTATGTCCCATAGAGGTTCTCCAAAGCATTTCTGGAAAAATTGGCACGGTATAAGTAAATATGTCAGCAGAATCTTCCCAGCCCTATTGAACTCTATGTAACAGTGTGTATCAAAATGTTAAAAATACCTATTGATTACGTCCATCGTTCTTCACATAACATCCTGGAGAGGTGATACATTGTACCTCTGGGAAAAACACACTCTCCAATATGTCCTTTGCACATCATACACAAACATTTTCAATGTACATTGTTTTTAAATTTGCCATAAAATAGTTGGAATAACTTATCAATAAAATAAACTTAATAATATTCCCCCTCAAAGTTTTCCTGTAGATGTAAAGGGTTGGTGGTCTATAAGTCTGTAAATCAAGGGTGTGTCTAATTTTGAAGATTGCTATCTGGTGAAGGGTGTTGTTGTTTTTTTCGTAGTTGTTTATTGTTGAACTTAGGATTATTTCATTCATATAATGGTGTGCCAGCTCAGTGAGTTAAGGAAATCCCCTGTAAGCTTACTGGCAACAATGGCAGCATAGAGAATAAACACAATTCACAATACATGTGGCCATTTCATTAATTGATCCACAGTGCTTGGACACTACCAGAAAACACTTCAATCACATCTTAGCTCAGAGGACCCCTGGCACAAATTGATCCAAGTGACTCCCACTTGAGGACAACCTTTTTTATGAAATTGCTAAGTCTGGTTATTTTAATATCCTGTATGGTTATTGATTGCTTGATTGGTGTTTTATATTTTTTCAAGGGTATTTCACTCATCCGATTGTGGTGCATTTTATCAGAAATTGACACTAACAAAACCATACAATACATTCTGCTATGTTGAAAAATTAATCTTTCTCAAAATTAGTATTGCTACACTCAAAACAATTTTGCATTTTTACGAAAGAAATGAATCACATCAATCATATATTGTTACCTAGTTTAAAAAATAAAAGATAAAAGTAGTGTGTGTGGGAGGTGAGAGAGGGGTGGGGTGGGAGGTGCTAGAGGGGTGTGGTGGGACGTGATAGAGGGGTATGGTGGGAGGTGATAGAGGGGTATGGTGGGAGGTGATAGAGGGGTGTG
>JARFOD010027884.1:0-10722 GCA_031763545.1 Mopalia muscosa
AGCTCGGCGCAGATCTTTTCTTCTGGTAGATCAGAGAGATCTTGACCTCTGTCTCGAATGATCCCCTTACTGCTGTTGAGGGATCTATGAGGTGTAACGGATACAGGCAACTCCAATATTTTTTTTAATTTAAATAAATTGATTGCCTGTTGCTGTCAGTTGCATTCCAGCAAAATGCCACCAGACCTCATTTTTGTTACATTTTTAACAGTTCCTGCTGTAGCTATTAGTGTCTTGTTTAATGCAAACGGCGATATTTTTGTTACTCGCTTATTTTCAATTTGGCTACTGATTACTATGAACCTAGGCCAGTTTTCTTTTGTTTTTTTCATTTAGTTCTATATTTGTTACTTTTTTTTTTTTTTATAGGGTTGGGAGGGGATGCCATTATAGGGCGTAGTAAGTGTCACCACCTATGCCCCCACCCTCCACGGAGTGCCAACAAGGGCGAGACCCCCCTGCGGTGACCAGCAGGGGCAGATAACGAGGGCTCCATGAGTGGTATACTTAAATAGGTAACGAACTAAAAATTAAAGAGGGCGGAATTGTACCCCAGCAGAACCAAAAAATATATTTTGTTGTTTCCTACTTAATTGACCCATGAGCCACCGCCTTGTGCAATAAAGTAAAAATTGAATGCAGGATGGAATAAACTTTTTTAAAAATATAATGTTGCTTTTATTAATTTCGGTGGAATTAATCTTGGTTAATTGCAGAGGTCGACAACAAGCCGATTGATCAGATCGGGCCAATCTGACTGCCAATCTAGGAGAATATTGAGGCCAAAGTGAAGTGTTGGAGCAACTTGGCTATGTGGCTCCCTGTTGCCAGCCAAATTACCCCTCAGTCACCAGGATCTCATTCTCCTCCGACACGGGAAGCAACCCACGGCCAACATGCTGCCTCTTTCACGCCTCCTACGATCAACCGAGGAAGCCGGGGGAGTATTCTGCAGGGCCTGTTGATGTTAAATGGCCCACCCGCTCCCCCACGGGGGCATGCCACTTACAAGTATACACCTGGTTATACACACATACGCATGCCGCTTACTAGTATACCCCTTTTAGACACGTATGTTCATGCCACTTACAGGAATACGCCCGGTTAGACGTTTATGCACATGTCATTTACTAGTATAATTCCTTTAAACACGAGTCACTTACAAGTATAGGCCTACTCTGGGTTAGACATTCTCATACACGCTGCTTACAAGTGTCCTCCAGATTTCACATTTACAATGCATGTCTCATTCTACAGAACTTTATCCAAAGTGTACAATATAAAATGCTATAAGCTGAACACGTAAAACTCGTCCATAACAAGTATACTCACAAAGTGTGCTATTTTTTCCATTGCTTAAGTAGACTACGATTTGGATATCCAAAGGACCAGATTCTTGTCTCCACATACTTTGGTGTTTAAAAAGCATCAGATGAGTTGCTAGAGTTTGACCTCGGGCCGAGTCCGAGAAGACCACGTTGAAATCCATGTGTGCTATGTGATGTCTTCTGATCCTAGCTGATTGTGCTGAAAGGGAAAACACTTTTGGCTCATTTGTTTACCCGCTACGTATTTGAAATCCATTTACTTGTTACACCCTTGGCTGTTAATTAACACCCTATACTACCGAAGACTGATTGTTGAGGTCTGATTGATAATCCTTGTCTCACTTGAAAAATACCTATTTATTAACTTACTTTGAAATATCATCATTTGTTCATTGTTTTCCAATTATTAAAGATGACAAGATAAACCTCCAATCCACCAATAATTGTCGCTATGTCGGCGTGGCCACCCCTAATCATATGGTAATGTGAGTTACACTCTTGTTGCTTCTTATGTCGACCATAGAACGCATTATGACTTTAAACCGATTCAAACTTTTACTGATAGCAATATGTTTTGGCTCTGTGAAATATTACAGTTTTGCCTTAAAACTCTTGAGTGCTATTAGATAGCGACTCTGAAGAAAGATAATGAATTCATTTTGACTCCACGTTTCTATTTATTGATTAAACCTTCATCAGGAGTGATTTTAACTAGAGACACAGATATATATATATACATACAGGTGAAGAAAATACTTTGGGCAGTTAAACTTTAAAATAAACATAATATCTTAAGTTTTAAATAACCATCTTAAAAATTACATAATGGTGTGTATGAGTAAAGATTCAAACACATTATCTCACTATGACCTAAAGATAATCACATGTGATAACATAAGTAGCTTTAAGGCAAGATTTTAGGATTAAAAGCCAGTAAAGAATGAGAGTTATGTTAGTCATAACTTCCAGACAGTTGGTTCCAAAATTGTTAGGCTCAAGTATTTAATAGTCCAATGTTTCAACATTGATTTTCAATATAAACTATTTAAGATCACATGTGTTTTTTAAGTCCTAAAATCTCGCCTTAAATAAAGCTACGTATGGTATCACAGGTGATTATCTTTGGGTCAATGTGGGTATAAAGTGTTATATCACAGGTATATGAGCTCAAAAAAAGGTGCTAAAACCTAGACGGTTGACTAGGTCTTTTGGCGTAGGGAGAATTTGAGATTTGATTGGTGAATTGTAGTACTTTAGTTTACTGTTTAAAGTGAAAAGAAATGGTGCCCGTGAGAATTTTGACTTTAATTTTGACATATATATATAACCAAATGTTCAAGATTTTATTGTATGTTAGATATCATTCGACATAAACATAAAATTTACGAACGAACACAAGAAGAAATGCCCGTTTTACTTATATACATTTGAATTTAATCCAGTTCTTCTCGTTAATGGTTTAACGCCCCACCATCTATAGTACTCTACACCTGCCCAATATTTATAGACTTGTTTAACTAAGACACAGACCCAAATATATATACGTCATCACCCATTAAACTGTCCAAACAATTATTTACTTTTTACTCGCTACATCGTCCCTATATATGTATTTATTTGTTTCCCTAACACATCGTCCCAATATTTCAATATTTTTTATCGTTTGCTTAAAAGTGTATAACGGCTTCATTGTGCAATAAATTGGTTGATAAAAGATATTGGTTTGTTGTATGGTTATTTTCATTGATGATGAAATAGCGAGTATTGAACCACATTGATAAAGGAAAATATTTATGTGTGTGAGATTATCTTTACTGTTGTAAATCTAGAGGTTGACTCACATATGATTGGTGGAGTGCCTTTTATGGTGAAGCTCGTCGGACCATCTTCCTTCTCCTCAGTAGCGCTGTCTGAAATCACACTCTCTGAAGTTGCATATACAAACGCCATGTATCGATGAAGTACTGGTGAAACACCAGAGATCTTTGAAGTGTTGTTTGCCCTCTGGATCAAATGAATGTTTTGAACACAGCCGCTTTTCTCTGTTGTGACATGACCCATTGAATTTCTCTGTTTCATAAAGTAAGTACCGAAACTGTATGCATTATCTTCAGCGAAAGCAGGTTCCCTATCAAGTCGATCAGGTTCATCTTTTACATGCCTTTTACTCGAGGGATCCTTTGGATGACGCCCGGCTGTGGCAGGTCCCAGACACGCCACAAGAATCACCAAAAACAAGAATGCTTTAAAAAAGTATGGTATAGCAGGAAAACGTAGATCCTGTCGACAGTACAAAAACGAACTCATTTCTTTACCTTTGTTGGCTTTGTTTTTAGAAAAGAAATTAATTACAGGTAATTGAACAAAAACGTTTTGTTTGAATGCGGGTGAACGAGTATCTCAGAACTGGAACAACATAATCAAATGATTCAGCCATCAGACTTGAAAATCATCTTCCAAATGATACATAACTTTTGTAACCAATTTGCTACAGCGAGAAAAAGAGCAGAGTTCATGAAAAAGCTATAAACATTTTAACTGTATCAGAATTACATTGTAGATTCCCGTGTCTATTCACACATAAATTGTGTGTTTATGTATTTGGCGCACCCTTTGACATGGTAAACATGCTTGTAGCAAAAAGCTGACAGATGTGTTAAACAGTGTCAATATGATAGTACGGAAATTGTTCACCCACAAAATGTAGGCTTTTTCTATGTATCCTATTTTATTTTGTTTTGTTACTGTGATTGTTAGCTGCATCTGTCAACACAATGAGCTCGGTTTAAGAGTGGATAAACAGGGATGTTATTGTGGTCATGTGTAAGAAAAACAAAATACGGGGACATTATTGTGGTGATGTGTAAAAAAAAAAACACAGGGACATAATTGTGGTGATGTGTAAGAAAACAAAATACGACAAAAACTTGTAATGTATTAAGGTTATTTTAAATTTTAGTGTTTGCGCGACATTGCATTTTCAGTTCATTCCGGATAACAATATATGAAGTCACCGCATCACACCTTACCTACATCAAATCTCGCATAAATATAATATCACACCTTCAATCTATCAACATAGGGGTACAAAAAGCTTAGCGAAACGACTCCAATCCACTAACATAAGCATTTTATAGAACACATCGAATCGACTTCATCAATCCATCAATACAAGACCCTGTAGAGCACATCGAGTCAAATCCATCAATCCATCAATACAGGACCCTTTAGAGCACATTGAATCGACTCCATCAATCCATCAATACAAGACCCTGTAGAGCACATCAAATCGACTCCATCAATCCATCAATACAAGACCCTGTAGAGCACATCGAATCGACTCCATCAATCCATCAATACAAGACCCTATAGAGCACATCTAATCGACTCCATCAATCCATCAATACAAGACCCCTATAGAGCACATCGAATCGACTCCGGTCAGTAACAAACATTAGAAATCTCTAGAACACGCATCAAATCGACCCCAGTCTTCCATCACCATAAGAAATCTATACAACACATCGAATCGACACCATCATCCATCAACATCAGACATCGAAAGAAAACATTGGATCGACACCGAAAATCCCTCAACACAAGGAATTTATCAAACACATCGAATCGACTCCAGCCATCTATCAACATAAGAGTATAGAGAGAGCATTGGATCAACCAGTCATCTAGATAAATTAACAATTTATAGAACACATAGAATCGACTCAAACCATCCATCAACATAAGAAATATATATAACACATCAAGTCGAATCCATTAATCCATCAACATAAGAATATATAGAGTGCGTTGGATTAACCAGTCATCTAGCGAGATTAACAATTTATAGAACAAATCGAATTGAGTCAAACCATCCATCAACATAAGACATCTATAGAACACATCCAATTAAATCCATCAATCCCTCAACATAGGAAATCGATACAACAAATCGAATCGACTCCATCAATCTGTCAACACTAGAAATCTATACATATTTTGGTATTGGTTCTGTTGCATTAATTTTTTAAATCAACAGACTGGCCTTCACAAGTCAATAAACACACTAAGATTTGTTTGCGCCATTTGCACATAACAGTGGGTATCGACATTTTACAAATTTCTAAATGGAAATTTATATGCCTATAAACCCAGCTAAGGATGGAGTGTTAATTTAACAAAAATTAATAGATGCTAGCCATTAAAAAGTTACTCGTCTCCAAAAAAAATTCTCACTCTTTTTGAAGCAGGTTTGGATATCGCCTCTTTAATTAATACTGTCTTAAGTTACCATACCACAGTGCAATTATTATATGAAGTTTTACATCAACATCAACAAATTATCCTAAAAAATACAAAGATGTATCCGAAGTCCATTAGCTAGAAGTGTGAAACAGCGTATTCAGTAGTGAAGACGGCATTGTTTCAAAACGTTAACATTCAACTTCACACAGCGCCCCATGCCGCAAACTGGCGCAGCGTCAGGGGTGATGATGTATAGCATTGAACTAAATTTTTGCTGCAAGCCAGTCAATTTGACTACAATTGGAGCGAAGTGCGCATGGAATAATGTGAGCAGTGCCATTTTTCTTCTACGTCATTGTATGTGTGTTTGTTTGTTTGTTTGACGGGGGTTTGAAGTCGTACTCAAGGGCATTTCACTTATATGACGACATGCCAGCCCAATGGGTGAAGTAAACCACCCTTGACACCACTGGTAACAAACAAAGCCAGGACGGGACAAATACAAGACAACAACAGGACGCAATACAGACACCGCAAACAGATCGGCTTCCTGTTACCCTTTGGCTCTAAGAGCAAGGGGACAAACATGAATTAAGCTCACCACCCGCTCATTGCATTTGAGTATGGGGGACAAAACGCATGTGAGTATTTGGGACAAAACCACTGACTACTATGGAGTTAAACGATGTAATGAAAAAGGTGAAAGAGATGCAGGCGTATGAGTCTATTGTACATAAAGAAGTAATCCGTGTGAAACAATTCACATTATGGAAAATAGATAAGATGAATAGAGCCAAAAGTTAGAGAAATAACGTATAACTCCATATCTCCGTACACATCCGATCCCTGGTTCATAAACCCCATACGACTTTCCCATAATTCAAGAGTGGCGTCAAGGGCCGAATTGGTATGAATATAAAAGTATCAACCTCTTGCGACGCTCACCGATTAAAAATGTAATCTACATGAGGCAAAGAACTTTAATAACTTAGGTGCACATACAGTCGACTTCACCATATCTCTTATAACCTGGGGAATGGAAACAATACCCTATAGACTACTGGATATGCGGTTTCACACTTCTAGTAAATAGACTTCTGCATGTACCTAATTAAAAGCTTGTACACAGTGCTTTCTCAAAGTTGACCCTTCGTGGTTAAACTAGCTCTTGGTGACAGACAATATTATACACACTGATATATACGACACAGTTGTTCAACGGATACAGACTAAAAGTAAACTAAAAGTATATACCTCTTGGCCCTTAAAGCTCATAATCGAGTTCTGGTGACACACTAGAAGGTAATACACGGATAAAGGTTCGATGTTTATGTTAGCCATGGCCATTAAACTTTGCCGCAACCTGTTGGAAAAACGGTTATTGTGTCTCTGACTAGTAGGCATATTGTGACTCTGTGAAAGCGCTACTCCGGGATGCAATAAAATGCATATAGGTAAAACGGGCATCATTTCATGTGTTTAATTATGCTGTCTAATTTTCTAATCGAGCTATATCAATTCTATAATTGGATCTGGAACAACGGGTTAGGCACAAGCTACAGTCAAATTTATCCACGCGGCCATGTCTAGGTACTTTCAATAGAAGAGTCCCCAAATATTGACCAATCAAATATCTTTCTTTTCAAAATAGGTGCCTACGCCACGAGACATGTAGAGTCGACTGTTTAAACCTTTGACAGTTCACACACATCTTATTAAACAGCAACACACAAGAGTGTTAGTCGCGTGACGTCATGGACAGGGTTGGCCACGTCCAAAATGTCAGCTGCCAGTGGTCATACGAAGGTATATATAACCTTTCAATTCGATCCCAGGAATCCTCAGACAGATTTTTGGATATCACATGGGAAACTAATTTTTACAGACTTTTTTTTTCTTTTCAGAAGATGTGCTTGTACTGTTATCGACTTTTGAGGTGTGTTTGTTCTGGTACACTCATTGTCTTTTCAATAAACGTTTAAAATCATTTGCTACGGTTTCTTTTTCCTAACCGAGCAAAAGTTTGTCGTTGTTGTAAGCCCTACTGTTAATACACCCCTAGGCCTACGTGTCATTGTTTAGAGCTGAACAAATGCTTATCTTTTTGGAGTATACTTGTGCAGTTTCTCGCAAAATACCGTTCCAGCGATCAACACACCCGTCCTTTGAATTTGCGTTGGTGTCGTGTGCTTTTGGAGACTGTCTTCCAACATGGCATCAATATACTATTTGTATAATTTATGTCTTATAATATACTCATACTCCCAGGAAGACAACATACTTCTAATATTTAGGTTGTGCTTTTGGTATTATCTGATATTGGAGTGCATACGCACTGTTCTGTGCGATTTTTTTGTTTTGTTTCGACATTCAATCCATATATTTAAACTTTATGCGACTTACCACTTTTTCAACAGAGGCAGACACGGTTCATTTGAAGTTTTTTTTGGTCTAAATTGGTCTCATAGTTTCTGACAAATAATCGAAATAATGTATTGATTCTAACACTTAGTCTTGTCATAGAGAACAAATGAACCTCCAAGTTAAGTTTGGGTGTGTGTTGGTACTCGATGGGTGTATCTGTTCAGAACCAGTCAATACTGGTTTCCGGCATCCAATCCACACATCATATGAAATACATCCCTGCCAAGCGTTTATTGTTAGTAATTCGTGAGTGTACCCGACACGTATGGGCTGACTATGTTTTATCCCGACACCTGCATCAGGGACTTGTTTGACAACACGGTTGACAATGCTGTCATCAGAAGCCGGAAACGGGTGGGTCTATATACATCATATATATAACCTCTACGAAAGACTGTAAATGAACTAAATATTGTCTACATACTAAAAAAAACATATGTATTTAATTTTAAGATCCAAAACGTACGGAAGCATATTGGTGCCAGGTTATAGGGAAAAAACCGATATAGAAACTTGAGATCACGACTTTTTAAATCGAGATCACGAATTTTTATCTCGAGATCACGACTTTTTATCTCGAGATCACGACTTTTTATCTCGAGATCACGACTTTTTATGTAGAGATCACGATTTTTTTTTATTTCGAGATCACGACTTTTTATCTCGAGATCACGACTTTTAAACATTCTTCTTATGTCGTGATCACGACTTATAAAATAAATGGAAAGACGATCGAACATTTCTCATGCAAGTACATGTAGATGTATTGAAAACATGTTTTGACGTACGATAATTCGCACATATGGACGAAAACTAACATAAATATCTTTGCGAACTTAGGATAGACAATGAATGCATTCGAGATCCAGGAAATTTCTTCTGTACCCTTTTGGAAAAGCCCTTAAAATAAGTTAAGATGTAAATAAATATGGCTTTATCATCCTATATTTTGCGGCTGGAATACTATATTCAGTGATTATATAGCCTTATCACTGTATACTTTAGGAACTTATTCAAATTAAGATATTACGGTTATCTATGTTTATCGTTTTTTTTGAGTAAAGGAAACTGATAATTAACTTTGTGGAAGGATTTAGAATGAAAAAAACAGTGGTTGGTGAAGATCCGTGCTATTCAACAACCGATGGTCTGATGAGAAGTAGTTTAAAAAGATTAATTTGTTTGTTTGATTGGGGTTTAACGTCGTACTCAAGGATATTTCAATTACATAACGACATATTGTCCACTCCACACTGTTCCTTGACTTATTACTTTGAAAAACAGGGAAATAACTTCGCGATTGCCGGACCCACATCCTGTTACTCACTCATATGTATACCGGAGTGTCAACATACAGATTCAATACTGTGAACGGTATATGGAAACGCACTTGCTTACCACTAAGCCACAGCCATTATTAATTTAAACATTATTTCACTTTATAATGCTAATTGATAGATGGTTTATAAATTTAAACGAGTGGTAATATAGCTAGGGAAAATGTCGCTGCAGAGGCGGAAAACAAATGTCCCTGACTGCAACGATAGCTGGCCATTATAAACGGATCCCATTTTCAAACACATTAATCCTCAGCTGATATCACTGCATAATCGTAAGATTTTAAAATGTTCTTATAAACAGACTAGTTTTATTCCAAGAAAGCTTGTTTAAACTGTATTATATTGTATTCGTGACAACTGATTCTTTATTTACAATGTTAATTAGACAAGATCAAGATGTAATGTGTAAGTCGTATCCAAGTTTGTTCACGAACTTTTGTTTCTCTTTTTAAATCGCCTAGAACAATGACAGCGAGCCCTATATGACGTCATTGGGGAAAAACAGAGGATCATGGGATTTGGGGAAACGGCCTATATATATTGATTTTTTGAAGCCTTCTGTTCAGTGTTCTCATTGATAAAACAATACTATATATATGGGGTAAGAAGACAAGAATGTCTGTGTAACATAATCCTAAAGTAAAATAAAATGCGCAAAGTGTTGTGACATCCATTCTGTGTGCTTCGCTAATATATTTTGAAAAACTAGTAGCTACAAAATTAAGTCGTGATGTCGACATAAAATCAATGAATGTTCTTACTCTCTGAAACATACGTTCAATGTCGGGGAAAGATTGTTCTGTGGATGGTCTCCCTTGGACTACACTAATTACACCCACTGGATGTTCAGATATTGTGCAAATACAAAAGCTAGGGCCATAGGCTAAGGCGTCACCTGAAAATAGCAATTTTATGGTACTCAATTCAAGTTTGGGAACAAGCTTTTTTTTTACATAAATTTAAGTTTTACCAATAACTTTAAAACCGCTACAAACAGCTGTCAGTGTATTTATGTTGATATCGCAGCAATACAATTACATCCGATTGATTACGTTTTGTATAGTATACCATAGGAGCAATCATGCACTTCCATGAACCTTTTTGAAAGGATATAATGAACAAAAATTGGTTTTAAAAACAGAAACTGGTTCTTTAAGGTTATTAGACATGAGATTGTTTACTGATACAAATATTTATTTTCTTCAACACATAAGTTGGATATCTCATCCACTATAGAAACCCTCGCAACAATACGATTGAGATATCACGAGACTGGAAGAGATTCATGTCAAGTCATGAAAACAAACAGAACCTCACCAACTTCATAATTTCTGGATGAAGAATTGACAAAAAAAAAAAAAAAAAAAAAAAAAAAACCAACTTAACGT